>CAKOAT010081821.1:366138-385715 GCA_932364175.1 Eruca vesicaria subsp. sativa
CTGTTTCGATCACTGTCTTGACTAGGCAGGTGTGTTACCAATCTCATGGGATAAATGTTTTGGAGCTGGGTGTTACCCCACTTTGCCTCTGAATTTCATCACTTTCCTAGAATTTGAGTTGTGTATTAATTGCCTGGTGATAAACAACTGGAAGTCTGTGAGTTGGAGAGACAGACACACAAGAAGCCTAACATGTGTTCCTAGACCATACAGATGAGTGAGAGAACAGAGCTGAGTTTGTGGACTGAATGCTGCAGAATCTCGTTTGTGACAGCTACTCGGCTGAGAAATAGCTACAGACTTGGGTTGACTCATTGATTTCATTAAAAAGTTTTGGTAGCTAGATGTGTGGATAAATCGTTCTTCAGTGACTTTACCCCCGAGATGCAGGCATCATGTCCATCGATGCCCCATGTGCATATTCTGGTTGCTCTCCTGGACTGGCTCATATCACAATTCACATGACCTCTCTGCTCCCACACGAATGTAAGTGAAGTCTGTGCTCCTGGTTATATGTGTGCATAACACATCAGACCTTGTGCGTTACACTCATTGTTTTCACAATTCGCTGGAGGATTAGCTAGCCTTGTAGAAATTCCTTGAACTAACCTTGAGTTTTTATCTTAATGTGCATCTACTCAGGGGGAGAATACTTGTGGAAATCTATCAATGTGTTGTGTTTAGGGTTTTTATCTTAACTAATATGATTGATATTGAGTTTTGTTCTGCAATGTGTTCTGCATTTTGAGCTTTGTTGGAACAGGTTGAGTAGGTTGTCACATTCAGATAAAAAGGGGGAGAATGTAAGCTCAAGGATTGTGAGCTTGTTCCGTTTAAGATAAGAGTGTGTTACACAGTGCGATGATTGTGTAACACAGTGCAATAAGTTTGGTACGTATAATGACGTGGCACAAACTTATGGAAATAGAAGATATTGCTTGGGTGCGAAGCAAAGAAGATCTTCTGTCTGGCGATATTGTAGGAAGTAGAATATTGCCTTTTTCATGCCTACTTAACGAGGCAACCTAGGAGAATTTTAGGTTAGACGTTAAGAGAGGAAAAAGCTAGAGCAAGAGGATTGTTCTTGTCGGCTACAGGGATCGAGAAAACAGGGGTTTGGCTTGGGTTTTTGTAACTTAGAGATTAGGAACTGGTCCGTCGCTAGTCGTGTGTGACTGAGCTTAAATCGGATTAAACAGATCTAGGAAGATTGTTTAAAAGGTTTCTAATATACAAGAAGTGTTCTTGAGTAATTTGTGTACGGTTCTTATTTACGTGTCTCTGAACTTTCATCCTCAACCTACTACGGCGTTTTCACTTGATCCATATGGTAATCTTTCTTCTTGTTCAGACCAATCCACCCGAAATCAGGAGTTAACCAAGAAATCATCAAAATTACAATGTTGCAAGATCTCTCAAGAACGAATGGTTCACCTTTGTTTTAGAAGTGCTTGAGCACTCAAACTTTAGACCTTGACGTACGGGTTAAAATATAAAAGCAATAATGTGTTTCATCGAACTCTCTTGTGTAGCTTGGCAACGAACCAACTTCAACAATATCCGCTACCAATGTCGAATCTTGAGGGCTCCAAGTCTGCGAGAGAGAGTGTCAACACAATGAGAGGAATATAAACATTTTGAATCAAGATCGTAAAAAATGAACTTACCGGTTGATAGTAAATAGAAGAAAAGACAAGGTCCTTGAAGGACAACAAACCGAGGAAGCTAGTCATCTCCTTCTGCATCGTCAAGCGGAGGTGGCTCCCCAGGAAGAGCTGAAGTTAAGGGGCAAGATTGTAAATAAGAACACACGCTAGTTTGAGCCTCATGGACTGGCTTTGACTATGAGAACAAATATCAGTTCAAAGTCTCCACCTTTTGTCTAGCAATATTCATGTTACCTCAAAGAAGGATCATCTCTTGGCTGAGAAGATGATGGAGAATCGTTGTTTAGAGCAGCTTCCGAGTTTGGGAACACTGAAGTGATCAGGTAATATAAGTTAATTTCCTAGGAGTAGCATCACCCATGAGATTTTAAGATTTAAGTGGTTGTTGTTCTTCAAGCACCACTTTTTTTTCTTCTGCTCTAGTATATACTGTTCACATCTATGTGTACAACTCCAAATTGTAATTAATTTTATTAAATGTACTAGTTTCCCAGTAAGGTTTTCTAGTTATGTTTTTAGTCAACGGTCTATTAATTAAACCACAATCTCATATGCTGATATTTGTCAGGGCATCCTAATCAGCTATTAAATCAATGTATGATAAATTATATAAAGAACCTGTGGAACACATGTGCCATTATATGTTTTGGTTTTGCTACCTGTGTGTGTGGATGCTATTGAAATATCAGAGTAGTATGAACGAGTATTTTTCTTATAGTAGTTACGCTAATTAAAAATAGAGTAATTGACCATTTAATATAGAATGTCCCTAGTGGCACGCCATCGTTTTTCTTGTGGAACTTTTTAAAATGTATTTCAAGGACTGGTAGCTGATGATTTTTCATATAGAGATAATAATGATCAAAAACAGGATAAATGGGACAAATATTCATTTTCAGACGCGTATAAGAGATATTAAGTCATGGTAAGAATGATGTTATGTTTCCTACGTTTACCTTAATTCAATTGGACCGTGACTCTTTTAACTGCACCCAAAAGTTTATGAGCAGAAACAAATATCTTCACATATTCTGATGATATATTATTTCCTGAAAACCAGGTTATCTCCAGTTAAACTTATGCTTTCGTTACTCAACATAGACTAAGAACTAATGAACTTGTCAAATGTGTTTTGTATTGCTAAGTAAATCCTACACTCTTTCCATTGTAAAACAAAACAAATTTGAATAAGTTTTACTACCCCAGTCCCCAGGGTAAAGCGATGTCATCCTTTTACCCCGAAGCACATTCCAGTACGTGTCTTACTAACCGTCTCATACTCTTGGTCGCCTATATATATACACTCTTGTCTCTCATTAAATTGAACATACAGAAAAACAAACTTGCAATCTACAAAAACAAGAATATAACACAAAACTTTCTTTCCCTTTGTCACCAAAGAAGGAAAAAAAAATATGATGGATTATTTAGCTAAATGCTTCAACGGAGTTCAAGAACTAGAAGCAAAACCCATTTACAGAGACGACCTAAACATAACGTGTCCTCTGAATGGCTCAGTGGTTTCAGTAGAGCCCGCCAAAAAGTCCCGTTGCTTGCAGAGAGCCAAGAGGATTGACAAATCCCTAAGGTTCGAAGAGGAAAATGAAGACATGGCAAAGCCTCTTGCTAAGGAAGAAGGTCAAAAGCCACGTAAGGTGGTGAGGTTTCAGTTAGAGAATAATAAGATATTCGAACCAAAGAAGCCGGTGAGGTTCGATCTTGATGATCATGAACTCGAAGCAACAGAGAAGTCTTTGGAAGAGAAAGAGAGTTCAAATAAGACTGAAGGGAAGGAGGAAGTTGTGAGGGTTAAGATAAAGGTGACGAAGAAGGAAGCTCAAAAGCTATTAGCGAACTGGAAAAACGACAGAGTTTGGGATCTCAATCATGTGGTGGACCAGATCGCACACGTTTCGGTTCATCAACTTCAAGTCGATGTGGTTATGGTTGCTTGTAACAACGGGCGATGAGGAAATAGCTGCTGGTTATCCCAGATGGAATAGATTTTGGGAATTTATTCTGGTTAATTTATCAAAATTTCGTAGTTTTAGGGTAAATATCTATCTATCTATCATCAAGTCATCATGTGTATATATTTTGATAATCCAAGTTTTTATAATTAAGACGTATGTATCATCACTTTTAGCACAGTTATGCATTGTTTGTTGTGGGGTATGTCTCAAATAATTTTTGAACGTATACTAGAATTAAATAATCAAGACAATAATCAACTAACACCATTTAGTGTTGATGTTCAGTCATACCTAATTATGTGGTTGATAAACTTATTTGATGCACAAAACCACATCAAATTAGGTTATCAGTCCATCTATGTACTTCCTTATCAAATTGGGAAAAAAGTCAACTACATTTGGTCAAGGCTAGTTTAATAAAAATATTGATTTCTTACATAACGACAATGTTCTAAGGCCATCCACATTAGTGAACTAGGTAAGGGGGAGGGGGGTTCATAGCTATTTTTTTAATTGTTTTTTTCTTTTTTCGTTTTATTTTTATTTTTTAAAAAATAAATAATAACAATCCAACCAATCGCGGGCCGCCACATGTCGTGGGGCCCGCGAAACTGACATGAACCCGGTTCTGCAGTGAACTCTCACGGGGTGGGTTCATAGAGTTTATTGTATTTTATTTGTTTTTTCTTGGATATTGGGCCTGTGAACCCCTCAAAAGCCCTCAATGGGCATGCCCTAAAGCAACACAATTCATATTACTAAATTTGATAGTTGACAAATTGAACCTTATACATGAGAGACGGAAAAATAAATACATAATTTCGTGCTTCCTTTTGAACTTTATGTGGGGTAAATAAGCCTTTGCCGGTTTTAAACACCGAAGATATCTCAGTCTGAGGACAAAACATTTCTCAGATGAAAAAAATCCATCGGGAAAAAGAGAAAAAAAAAACAGGTAAAAGCAAACTTCCCACATAAAAATTCCATAATTAAAATAAACATGGAAATAATTTTTAAAACTTTAATGATCTAAATAGGATTAAGGAAGTGATTACGCAAGTGTTACTTCAGGCCATTCCATGATACTGTCCAACGACGGTCTCCATTTTCTACTTCTCCGGCTAGACTCTTCCTCTTGTTCCGCCGCCTTTGCTTCAGCTTCACCGGCAGATCTCTCCGCCTCTAACTCCCTGAGAAAATCGTTGAAAGAAGCCAAAGTTGTCTCTCCTTTGCCGTCTACGTTTAACTGAAAGAGAATGAGTTTCTCTAACTCATCTTTTCTCAAGACAATCTTCACTTTACGGTTCTTTCTGTTGTAATCTTTCTTCACTTTTTGATCTTCTTGAACAATTCTTTTAATGTTGTTTCCTCCATTCAAACAGTTTCCCATTTTTTATAAATTTAAAGTTAATCGCAAAAAAAAAAAATACTTTTAAGAAATGCACACAAAAAGGGTTTGTAGAAGAAAAAAAAAACTTGGGAAATGCCCCAAAAATATCTTTCTACTTCTCTGTTTTTTTCTCTCTCTGTGGTCAAGCTCGAGATTGCATGGATCAGTGTGTTATATGCAGTTTATATAATGTTGAATGTGGTACGCTTAACGATAGGTGGATGTATCTGCTGATCTGTTGGATATAACAATTTTAAATGTACACTACCGTTAGTTTTATTGATTATTTATTTATTCAACCAACCAAAATCACAGAACGCAAGTTAACATTCTCTCCGGTTAATTGGTGACTTTGAACCAAATTAAAACCGTGTTAAAACCTGGCAACGCACGTTTATACCAACCACTAACCTCAACCGTAACCTGTTTTGATTATTCTTTTAATAATCGTCGTTAAATTCAATAACCACTAATATTATACTGAATTTTGAATGTAGAATCCAACTTCTCGCATTAGTCATTAAATAAATGTTACATGATGATAGCTTGTAGGTACATTCATCTTCGTTTCCCTCAACGCTCAATCATCAATAGAATCCAATAATGCATTGTATGATCTGTTTCAAACAATGTCAAACCTATTCTTTCAAACTATTCTCTCCGGACTTTAGGGGCCAGAAAATAAAATTATCGATTCAATCAATATATAACTAACAAACGTCGATTTCAGAACTCAATCACAATCACTAAACTATATAGCCATTTGACGAATTTCAAACACTCTCGTAAAATATACGGTGGGCAAATACAGTTGTTATTAACCGTTGTTTTATAGCTATATCGTATGAATAAGTACGATTGTGATGGGATAACCATAACTTTTGGCATCTAATCTGCATATACTAATGACGTACATATGAACACGAAATAGTTCGGCATATTTATAGAAATACTATTGTGCTTGTAGACTAAATGTTATAACTTATTACTAAGCGATCTTATCAAATGATCCTTTTACTAAGCACTACGCGTTACATAAATATTGGATCGCATCAACTCTGGAAGAGACTTCCTGGAAACTGCATAAGGACAACAACTACGTGGCCGTGTCACGGGGCCTGTCGTTAGTTCCTATATCTTTCTTCAAGGGGCCAAGTCGGCCACAAGCTTGCAACTCTAATTTAAAACTTTATACGCTTTTAAAATAACAAAAGAGAAGTAACTGACGTGGAAATAGTCGGTTATACATCAGCCAAAAAAATTTTTTTGCTCAAACAATATCAATAATTCATTATCTATGATCTTAATATATATATATATATATATATATATATATATATATATATATTCATCTTAAGATTGCTCTTAGGCCTAATTTCTAAACAATAAGAAATTGTCATATACCTCTATTATTTTTTTTTTTTTTTGAACACAGTCATATACCTCTATTAACAAAAACAAATGTAACACTCCCTTTTTGTGTGCAAACAAATGTAACATTTTCCTGTTATCTTAGAGCATCTCCTAAAAACACTCTATAATTTCAACTATGAAGTCTTTGGTTCTTCAAAAAGGAATTTAAAATTTGAAATTTGCAATTTTGAATAGCGAAATTTCAAATATAGAGTGTCACTACTCAAAATTTCAAATTTGAAGTTTCATATTTTTATTTGCATTTGAGTCCTTACAATTATACATTATATTTATAATTCTTATGTATTTTATGGTTTATCATTTTAACCCTTGAAATTTCATATCTCATAAATATTTTAAATTTTTATTATAAACTTAAATTTTAAACATATTTTTTTTGTAAAACAACAAGATAATATTTAAAATAGTTTAAATTAGAACTAGGCAACAATATTCTTACAAGACTTAAGTGATATTTTATTTATAGTTTAATATTTGGTGATATATTTATATTAATAATTTCATATTATAGTGTAATATTTTATCATTTAATTTTTCTATAATCTTTTTATATATGTGCTAATTATTTATAAAAGTTCTATGAATTTGAACTAGTTATGATAAATATAAGGATTATAGTATAAAATACAAATACTTTGAAAGTTTAGTTTGAAGTTTTACTTTTGAAATACAGTAGAACCTCTATAAATTAATACTCGATAAATTAATATACACTAAATATCTCTATAAATTAATATTACTTTATAGTTCCAAATTGAGTTTTTGTTTCAATTAGTATATCTATAAATTAATATCTCTCTAAACTAATAACAAAATTTTGGTGTAGTCCCAACATTATTAATTTATAGAGGTTTCATTGTATAACACCTATGAATTTCATATATAGAATTTTACAAACTCTAAAATATAGTGTCTTTTTAGAAATGTTGAGGGCCTTACATATAAAATAGAATTGGTCTTCCTAAGCCCAACACCAAGTTTTGTGTTTTGAATTGCCAATTTATAAAGAATTTCTTTCTTTTGATTTTTAATATTTCTTTTTTCTAGTAAGAAAATGAAAGATTAGTTTGAGATTCTGTATCATATGCCAGCAAACTTAGTATCAGGCTATCACGGTTCGATCTCAAAAAGTTGCAATAAAGGGTTTATAACCGGCTCGGTGAAGCCTAAAATTTTGCTGTACAAGATCGCTTGGAAGTGGAGTTTCACTAGTCAGCAAACAGGTGATATAGGTATAATTTGAAATAGATATTTCTAGGAAGCGTAGAACTAATTTACATCAATGTAGTAATTCATAATATCTTCTTGTGACCCAATGGCAATAATGCTCATTAAATAGTAGGTTGAAAAAAGAGAAGAAATACACGATAAAGTGTTTGTGGGCATGGTTATCTGATGCTGTGCCGACTACCTTAACCAAGCAATAATGCTATCGAAAAAATTGGTTGCCCTTGAAAAGTAACATTTATGTAGCTCGTTAATGCTCATTACGCAGTGTCGGATGAAAAAAGGGACAGAAGATCTACGATGGACTATCAGATAGTTGATCAAAGAAACGTGAGAAACCATTATTTCACCGTCACGTTTACTATATAAACCAAAGCAAAGACTTATGTTATTTCATCAACAACAAATAAAAAAGAGTCGAAGCTTTAAAACGAGAGAGAAATGGCAACGTCGGGAACATACGTGAGGGAAGTTACGTTGAAAGGGTCAGCAGAGAAACACTACAAGAAGTGGAGGAACGAGAACCATACCTTCCCTGACAGCATTGGCCACCACGTCCAAGGTATCACCATTCACGAAGGCGAATGGGACTCTCATGGGGCCATCAAGACTTGGAACTACACATGCGGTATTACTTATTCTAATTCTGTCTGTATATATTCCAACACTTTATACATATTGTTGAGTTAAAGTATATCCATGTGTGAAACTAATGGTTTGACTTTACTATATACTAAGTTATGGATTATGATTATCGTCTATGATATATAAGACAAGTAAAAAAAGGACTGATATATGCAGTTGTTTCCGATATGTCACAAGTAGCTCCAGAATACATACGAGTAACATATAGGTCATCTTGATTTTTCAAACTATACTTGTAGCGTTTTCATTTTTATATATAAAGAAACTTAAAAACTCTTTACAAGAAGAACATAACACATTTTTAAATGCTAACATGCTTTTGCGTCTAGTGGTTGTATTTACTATGAGCAACAAAAACAATTCCGTAAGATGGTAGATGTAATGGAATTTATTCTGGGGAAAAATCACAGATTAAGACAAAACCAAATGTAAGCAAACAGTCTATATGTACCACAGACACGACTCATGACATCAGCTGAATGAATGAGGATTTGCTGGTGCATCTAACTAGTAACGTATCAATGTGAATTTTGATCTCTCTGAGATTTGATATGCGTGACGACCCCATATTTAAGATTAGTAATTAGTAATTTAGTATGAGTGCATCATGCATGATTAGTCGGAATATTACTAATATATTGCATCATTACACCGGTATTAACATATGTAATAAATTTGACCGATTAAAATGTAATAAAGATGGGAGGCAGGAGGTATACAAGGAAAGGAGAGAGTTAGACGACGAGAAGAAAACAGTAACGTTTAGAGGACTTGAAGGTCACGTGATGGAACAGTTCAAAGTGTTTGACATCATTGCTGAATTTATTCCTAAATCGGAGGATAGCTGCGTCTGCAAAAGCACTATGATATGGGAGAAACGTAATGATGATTTCCCCGAACCAGGCAGCTACATGAAACTCTTCACGAGCATGGTTTCTGACATGGAGGACCACGTCCTCAAAGCTTAATCATCATCACAATGACCGTCACCATGATCACTACATCATCTCCATTTCAATATATACTGTAAGATTCATTTCAATACAATAAATGTGGTCTTGTGGAGTTTCATTTCTTTGTAAGATCATGCTTCGATATGTTCTGATGGTCATCATCGCCACCAGGTTTGATATATATATATATATACACACACACACATATGTATCGGATAATGTATGTTGTTCCCTTATCTTTTTTTTTCAAGTGTTATCAAGTGTGCCAACGGTTTGGTGGTGAATTTTCTAAAAGTTGTGCGTTCTTAAACCCTAGCTAGTTTGATCCCTTGTTCAAAAGGCAAATGTTTCTTGACAAAGAAATGTAAGGGACTACCAATTGTATAGCTGGAAAGTGATGAGAGACATTGAGAAACACATTCCTAAGAGCACCTCCAATGGTGCACCCCCATTGGAGTGCTTAGGCATTAAACAAATAAATTTTTTTTTGTTTGGTAGAATACTTAAGCACTCTTGTCCAAAAAAGATGTCCAATGTTGTTGTAGTACTCCACGATCCTCTTCCAAAAAAGCAACTGCTTTTTGGTCGTTGCTAACTATTGGGTCCTTGCTCGTATTGAGCCAAGCACCTATTAAGATTTTATCTTCTCTCACTGACCATTTTCTCCTCTCTTTGACACTTGACTTATCGGAACATTGGCCGCTAAAGCAATGAGGTTCCGGAGAGTCAAGGTCCACTACCCCTTGGCTACTTAAAAGGTCAACAAAACTTGTGGAGTTTGCCATTTAGGGAGAAGGTTCAAGGTTTCTATAATTTAGCTAAAGGAAAGGGTTGTGAAGTTATATTATACTCGCGGGTTTGGCAAAGGGTTGTGAAGTGCTATTTACTACTAGTAGGAATATGTCATTTCACTCTATTTAATTGTTGTTTACTTTACATTTAAGTTGGACTCGCGTTGTTAGACAAAATTTAAATGTTCTTAGCTTTACATTGAAGTTTAAAGTAACTGTTAGATAGATAGTTATTGCTCATTGCTCGCCAACCACTAAGTCGTTTCAATTCAACTACAAGTTTTAGAATAGATAGATAGTTATGTTCAATCTGTTTAAAGTAACTGTTAGATAGATAGTTATGTTCAAACTAAGTCATTTCAATTCAACCACCACACTCTTATGTTCAAACTAAGCCAATCAAAACAACAAACAACACTCTCAATAAGTTAGCCAAGAAGGGAAGAGACTAACCTCTGAACGCTTCTCTCGTGTTCTGTCAGACGCCTATGGAGCCACCTCACCTGTTCTTGTGGAGTTGTACCAGAAACAAAAAATTATGTAATAATTTTGTAACAAAAATTTATGAAATAATAAAATTAAGACGAACCTTAAGTCCCTAGAACTCTCTCACCATCTTCTCTAGCTCGTAAACCTTTTCTTTGAGACGCTCAACCTCTTCTTGCATTCCAGTAACCCAAGGTTGCCTGAAATGCAGCCCGTCGTTCTGCCAAAACCATTACAAACATTGTCAAAACTGGAAAACAAGTGCGTGAAGAAGAATGTAATTAACAGAAAAGAGTACACACCTCGAAGTCTGCAGAAGAAGTACCTCTTCCCAGGGAGATAATCATACGTGTCTTCTTCATCTACTACTAGCTTGGTGATAGACCCACAGGGGCATAGTTTAGGAATACCCTGTTGGGCATTGGCAGCGAAGTCCAGCATGTTGTAGTAATCCTTGTGTGCTTTCATCTCTCTTAACTCTTCCTCCATTTCGAAACCTGCAACAATAAGAAACATCAGATTCCAGAAACCATTAATTAATGAGAAACACACACACACATAACCATTCAAAGCAGTAACCATTCAAAGCAAACTTCAGGAATGAGAAACACACACACGTAATCAAAGTTATAACCCTAGACCCGAACCCAATAACGATTAATAACTCAATCCCGAATCATTAATCCATTTATAACCCTAGACCCAAACCCTAAATCGATTTTGAACTCGGACCCGAACCCTAAATCGAGATACAACTCAATGCCATACCTAGATCGCCACGAAAAGAACAAAGAACAGTTTCGAGATGAAGATAATAGCTAACCCAACCGAAAACCCTAATTCGAAAAAAACCCAAATCGATTTGAAACCCTAGATCCACTAAAAACTCTCGATAGAACCCTAGAAATGGATGAAATGGACATGCAACTACTCCAAATCACAAAAAAATGAAAGGCGATCGACGATTTACCTTCAACTTTCCGGAATCGCCGAGTCGCCTCTTCTCTCGGGAGAGATCTTTTCTTTTTTATTATCGACAGAGAAAATGAAATTTTTTTACCCAAAGCGATAGACATCTTCCCCTCTCGCCAATGAGGAAGGGCCACACACTTAAGGAACAATTCCGTAAATTGCTTCCGTAAGCAGTCTTCCTTAGCATAACCGAACCAATTAATAGTATAATATTCGGTTTTGCTTCGGTTCTGACGCTAAGCATCCCTCAAATACCAGCGTTGAGGATGCTCTAAGAATCATGGCCGTGTATTGATCTGGACTTTTATTTCTCTTCTATACATTATTAGATAAGTGATTTGTCACATTCAACATCATAATCATTTTCACTAAAAAAGTTGACATGACATAATAGAACAATGACATAGCTTAGGCTCTTCTATACATTATTTGATAAGTGATTTGTCATATTCAACATCATAATCATTTTCACTAAAAAAGTTGACATGACATAATAGAACTGATAACATAGCTTAGGCTAAATGTGATAAAGACAATTACATTTAGTGTTAATTTCTATTTTTTGTAAACTACTTAGAATATAGTAATAACTCATATATCATCATCAAAATAAATCTATTCAAATATGACCTTTATTAATATAATAATAAAAATAAAAATATTTGAAAATTTTCAAAATATTATTTAAGTATTTTTTATTATTAAACAAGATTTTCAAAAATTGTATACAATCTTTTATAAATATAAAGTCTAAATTGTAATACCATTTGTTATCTTTTCATATCTTCACATTTAGATTTTTTTTTATAATTATAGAATTTTATATCAATTTTTTTTTAATTTTATACAAGTCGAGTTAATATATCTTAACAAAAAAATAAATGAACATCTATTTCATGTTATAATTTTAAATATATACATATCTATTTTAAATATAATTGAAAATAAATTAAATAAATTATTATATCTTAATTTTATGTTTAGTTAAATCACAATTTATGATAAATATTAATATAAAATCATAATATCTAAAATATTTTTAAAACTTTAAATAGAATTTAAGTTTTAAAATTTATATTGCTGAACATGGTGTAGAAAAACACTTAATTCTTTTATTATAAATCATTCGACTATTACTAAAAAGGAACATACAATAAAGAATCAATAAAGAGGCATTATTAATCTATAATATCCTGATAGTTGCACCAAAATAAAAATATAATAACCTGATTATGATCACAATTTACAGTACTGCTGAACTTATAACAGAATCAGAATTTTTTCGATTTGTTTAAGAATTACTATTTAAATCATTTGTAGTGAAAAAAATCTATATTTGTAGTGAAAAAAAAATCTATTTCACCAATAGAGAAATGCCAATTTACTTATAACTATAAAACAACATAATTGAGTTGTAATTATGTAGTTTAAGTTGGCTTGGGCGTTAATTTGAACAATAAACAAAAACAAAATGGGATAAGGCTAAGAGATATATCTTCTGATTTGATTAAAATTAAACAAAAAGTTGCATCTTCCACAATACTCGTTTTGCATTTCCAGCTCTCTTTTTTAGGGCACTTTCTCTCTCTAGAGATTTCATTTCTACGAATACAATTCCCATCTCCGCTGCGTAATCACAATTAAACCCGATATTTTTCCTTTGTTCTTAGCCGAGTTTCAAGATCAGAAATGAACAATGTTTCTTTCTGAGAAACATTTTCTCGATAATAGAAAGTCTTTATTCTTTGTTTCTTTAGTTTCCCAGTAAACTAGTTGAAAAATTCGGTTGAGAAAGAATTTATTTTGTTAATTATTCAGTTTTATTCGGTCACGAGTTGTTTTCTGTGTGAAACAGAGCTAAAATTTTGGAGGTTTAGGGTTTCTAGTTTTAGAATTTGTGATTTTGTGGTATTCCAGTTTTAAGACATCAATGTCTGGAGAATTAGTAGTTGGTGAAAGTGTCTCGTTTGCTGAACACGAGACTCTGGAAGAAAAGCATATGAGACTTTGTTGCAAGAGGATGAAACCTCAATCTTAACAATCGAGCTTCTCGAGAAGAAGTTGAGAGAGACATTGGTGGTTAAGGAAGATGTTGAGAGTTCGGAGAAGAAGTCTTCTGATTCAGGGACTGCAACACTTGGAGAGGATTGAAATGGTGTGTTTTGATGTTCCTCACTATAGTGTGTTTAGTTTTGGGTTGGTAAAACATGTTTCTTGGTTTAAATCTATGTATATTTGTTACTGAGATTAGTGATGATGATGAAGGGAACCAAGACGAAAGCAGTGGAGGATTATGATTCTAAATATCAAATCTTCCAGAAAAATGGAATATAATTTTTTCAAATATTCATGGCAAACTATGTCATTTGAAGATCATCATTCAGAGGAAGTCATAAAATGAAATTTTTATCATTCCTTAATAAAGACATTCTGTTGAAATTCATCAATGAAATCTTTTCAGTTTCTTTTGATGTTGTAGTTTTGAAAGTAGATTTTAGGTTGTTTTACAAATGTATAGGTCGAAAATGTAGAATTATTAGTTACTAAATGGTCAAATCAAGTGATGAAATCATGTACAATAGTTTTTTTTTTTTTTAACACTGACAAAGTTACATAGTTCGATAGAGCAAAATAAAGATGATAAGCTAATAACAAGATGAGATGTCAGTAGACACCATAATGGGAAGGAAAAAAATTAGCTTACCAAATCTCTCTATTATTGGGCCTCCAAAACGAGTAGATGGTGGAGCCACGATGGAGCATTCCGAGCAATATACGAATGGTGGCGCCGATCCCGAGTGACACTAAGAGCAATGGCCGCTGCAGCTTCATTTCGATCCGGAAGAACATGATCCAAACTCCATGATTCAATTTTAGTGAGAAGCCAAAGTATGCTATGACGAATGTGGCTGAGGCTGCAGTGTTCATTAGGCTTCAATAAGGCATCATGTAAGCACTCCGAGGAGGTCTCCAGAATAATATTCGAGAAACGTAAGTTGTGCAAGCATTCGACTGCCCAGAAAAGAGCCCACAAGTCAGCCTCGGTCTTTGAGCGCATGAAAGAATAAGCACGGCGACTATGCATGATTGTTCGCCCTTTCTCATCACGGAGGATCCACGAAGCACCACTCGACTGATTTGGTTTTATCACTCATTTTATTTCCAGTATCCTCTTTTTTTAACACTACACATCATTTCCTCTCTCTTCCTTCTCATTTATTTTATATTTACTTCATTTTTAATTTCTACAGTCATTTATTTTCCAAAATTCAACATCCTACCGCATCTCATCATTTTAATTCATACTTTTATCTTTACAATATAATAACTACATATTAATAATTTTTATTATAATTAACTTAAAAATTAAAATAATATATTTTTAACTTTTATTTTATTTATATACTTAACTCACTTTTAGAAAATAATACTAATTTAATATTATTAAAAAATTGGGATCAATTTAACAAAAAGGTTTAAAACACTAAAATATTTAATTATAATGAAAATGACGTTTTTCTGTATCCAAATGAAAGGAGAATACTCTCTGTTTATAGATCATAAAAATTATGAATTTTGATATTATTTTATTTTTTTAGAAAAAGAATTCTATTATAGAATAAATAAATCTGAATTACTGAGTATAAATACAAATAAAAAAATCTATCCAACAATTTCTCTTAGTCCAATTGCATATGGCGAAATTGTCTCATGGAAAAAGAAATTTCAACTGTTGAATGTTTCGCCAGGGTTCATCAAGCCAAAATTTGGTTAACCTAAAAAGATGATTAATTGCAGACGCCAATAGTTATGAAGAAAGTGGGAGATACCAGAATCAAACACTAACACATTGGTCACATTCTTCAATTCTTATGAAATTTGGAATCAAACTTTTGTACTTATACAAAAAAAAAACAGACCTCCTCGAAGGAAGAAATTTTGTTGCTTATCACGTATTCAAAACGATGGTCTGAAACATAGAAAAACCAAGATATCAAAGGTCAGTTTTACCATACATATATACATACGAAATGTTATGCATCATTTAGATCTGAAGTAAGATGATACGTTTATATGCAGGGACAACGAAAATTCAAGATAGATCAAGAAAATTCTAATATCAAAAGGAGAGGGAGCTCCCTTTAGTCCAATCAGAGAGAATCAATGACCCAATTTGTCTACCGCATCATACATTCATTTAACGAGTTTAGTTCGAATTTTGGTGACTCTGTATTTGGATGAATGAGTCGGAAGCTAATTGGATCATATCACAACCTGTGAATGGACTCAAGGAAGCTCTATATCTATCGATTCCCAACATGTATGTATTAATGTCCGAGTGTGAATATGTCTGTCTGTGTGTGTGTGTACGCTATCTATGGATGGATTTAAAGACTAAAACACTAGCAAACCAGAGAGATTGCTTTTGATTAACATGCAGCAAGATTTGATGGATAAGAAACAAACCCTAGATCTCATCTAAAAGTTAAACCAATCGCAAATAAAATTTTGATTACAATAATTCGTACGTATGTAAATGGAGAATGGGAGAGATATAAGAAACTTTGGAACAAGAGAGTAATGGAAAATTAAGAGATGAAATTTGTATGTATGAATGGATGCATCATGCATATGGCTGGAGAGAATATGATGAGAGGTAAAGAGGAGCTTAAAAAAAGAAGATATGCTGAGAAATAAAGATATATATGCAGATTGCGAGGAAATACACAAGTATGCAAACTAGTGATGGTTTTTTTTATAAGCTCCAAATTTTGAACTTTTTAAGATAAAATTTTGTAGAAGAACTTAAGAAAATCCTCTAATTGATTTCTTAACTTCATTGGTACGTGTACCTGGACAGAAACAGAGATAGTGTTAGGAATCTGGCAACTAGAGTAGTTTAGAGCACTTTTATTCCTTCAAATTTTAGAAGACCTCTTAGATAAAAAAAATATTAATATTTTAATACAATTTAGTTAAATTAGATTAAATTAAATTACACCTCTTATAAAATAAATGCTACATGAATTTAACTGTTCATCGCTCTCTTATTATTCTTTACCATAAGTTTTTTGATATTTCAAATTGAGGTATTCTTAGACCTTAATAGTTACCTTTCCTCATCTACAAACTTTTATACCTATAAAATAAAGTACTTCTTAGTCTCTTTGGCTTATATTACTAGTCTATATATACTATTACTCGCATATTTTGTGTTAAAATAACAAATCAGATGCTATTATAATTGTTTCAAAAAAAAAAAAGATGCTATTATAATTTTTTCTTCTAAAATCCACTATGGTTACAACATTTATATATACACAAAGGTTACATCCTTTTGTTGATCATCATTCATGATCACCTTCACCCCCATTTTCTTATTTTGAGGTCCTCTACCCATATAAATCAACTCCCTTTTCTTAGGCGATTTTCCAAATGCAATGAGTCATCAGGAGAGATTGCAAAACATTGCAACCTATTGACTAAAAATAACATTGCAACCTGAGTTTCAATCACCATTTGTCTGAAGTGGCTTAGACGTTCTTAGTCACCTTTTGTTGAATCTTGTCTTTACTTTAGCTATATTTTATTTGATGCCACTCCTAGTTTTTGTTTTCTTTTTGTCCTTCATTTAATTGTTTGTTTTGATTTTGAAAGAAAACGTAGATCATCTCACTTTTATTCAGATCATTGACTTTGCATAGGCTTTATGTCATCGACCAACTCCAACCCTCGGGAGCCTACCTTCGCTCATCCATTATATCAAAATGTTCGTTTTGGCTGATACAAATCAAAATGTCAAAACATAAATATTGAGGCTCGACCACTCCAGCCTTCTGATTTAGTTTTTATTCTTACAACATTCGCAAGTATACAAGATCAAATGGAGTTCCTTTATTATGAATTTTATTACAAAAACAAAAGTTCTAAGTCACAGCTTGAAAATGATCAATAGCAAAAGTTCAAATCAAGAACCCACAAAACAATAAAACGAACGAAGAAATCCAACAGTTGACACCATTTTACAGTCGATGGTTTCCTTGCCTTTGATATATATTTCAGTTCTTGACTGTGGTCACATGTTTCAGAAGCATTTCCACAACATCTTGGGATATCCTCGAAGCTTCGTTCTTCAACTGCTCGATCTTAGCATCAGTCTCTTCCTCAAGCCTCTTCACGTTTGCACCAGAATCTCCACTGGTCTGTTTTTTTTTCATAGTCAAGTTCTCTCATCAATAACAAGTGTTGACGTATAAAAAAAGAAGGAATCACAATTTATTAACCCCTTAAGGACACGTGTTTTGTTTTGTTTTGTTGTAATGTTACCTCTTCGAGTTTCCTCTGGAAACCATGCTCAGTACTGGTTCTGTGCTCAGCAATCTCTGTTTCAGCCTCTTCCTTGGCTTGCTTCAGTCTTGCCATTTTTGCTGAAAATCATATATATATACATACATACACAATGATCTCTAATTCTAGTCAAAACCAAAGGCATCATGTACAAGTGATTACGGTATACAACAGAGCTTGTGATTTAGTTACCGGTTCTAGCGGCATTGACAATCAGCTGAGCTTCGTGTTCAGCAGCAAGTAGTTGCTGGATACCTCCATGGTTACCGGTGGATTCCATGTTTTTCTTGAATAACTAAAAAACACTGTTTTTATTTTTCAAGAACAGCACAAATTATCAGATTTAAGATCATATTAAGTTGTGAAATTCATAAACTCTATGAGAAATCGAATGCATTGTCTAAACAAACGACACAACACACGTGAAGCTTAAACTGTGATCTGATCGGATCGAGTAATAAGATGTTATTACCAATGTTATTTAGATTAAGTCACAGTTTCAAACATTGTCCGTAAGAGTCAACGCAGATCTGATCAAGCAGAACACAATGGCATACTTCTATTGATATATATATATATATATCCCAAAATCTAGGGGAGAGAGAGAGAGGAGAAACGTGTACCTGCTTCGTCGGCGAAATTGGAGAAAAAGAGAAGACGAGAGAGAGATTTTGATTGATTAAGGAGCGTTTTAGATCATATTTTCAACACACAAAGATGAGATTCAGATGCATGATTTCCCATAATGACATGGGCTTTAGGAAAGTCCATTAACTCTTTACATGTCAGGCCCTTTTAAATACTAATGGGCCTTAAAGTATACACGTCCGAGCCCACGCAAAAGTCAAGTATTGTCAACGTTTTTCTTACAAACTAATGCAACTTTGATCTAAAGTGTTTTAAAAAAATTGCTAATGGCTAGTTTGAGGAATCTAAATAAACAAAGTTCTCCTCTATTGTCGAGAATCAAACCTCTACATCAAGCTATCACATTGATCAGATATTTCCTTCCTTTCCCATGTAATGAACTTATTCTGTTTCTGACCTGCTTATCAATAAACTTGATAGTTATCCCTGAAGGCTGATGAACTGAGCAATGTCTCCTTCCATTCCTCTCAAGCCAAAGTGTATGGATGACTAGAGTTTGAAAGACATATTTCAGAAGAAACTGAGTTATAATAGACATAGTACTAGCGGAGACAAGTTCAAGCATCCGGTTCCACTTGGATGTGGCTTCTTCGTTAGGTTCCTCCATATCTCCTCAGGGTAGTGGCAGACAAAGAAGAGGTGATCGCGTGTTTCGACAACTGAGTTGCAGAAAGCGCACATAGCATGTGTCTGCTACTGCGAGTTCCATTGTAGAAGTCTATCTGTAACTTTTTATGTGACTTTTATTTCATTGTTTTCCTTTAAAAATTCTTTTATTTTCACCTTTAAACGTTTTTTTTTTTTTGTTATATAGCTATGAAGCTGTATAACTTTATAGGCAATATTAGAGCATCATTATCCTAACAACTCATAATAGGTTGCTTAATTATATAATAATAATATTTAAGAAGTTTTTTTGGTAAGCAATTTATCTAAGCAACTTGATATTTTTCCTCCTCCATTGCAAGTTTCTTATTTTAGAGATTTTTTTTTTGTATTCAACATTTACAAAACACAATTCTGAAATATGTTAGAATGGAATG
>CAKOAT010081821.1:396589-415412 GCA_932364175.1 Eruca vesicaria subsp. sativa
ATTGAGAATTCAGATTTGCTTTGATATTTTGATTATGGTTATATTTAGTTTCACAAACATAAAACATAAAATTTAAAACAATTAATATTAATAAAATAAATAATTTTAATAATGATAAAATATCATATATCTAGCTCATTAGAACAATTATTTTGACCAAACTATGTTTATTGTTAAATTTATTTTTAGTTTTTAATCTGTTAAAAATAAGCACTACACAAAATTGTGATTGTATTTGAAAATAGTATTATATAAGTAAAATATAAGTTCTAGATAATTTTTTTGTAATTGAAAGACATTATAGTCAACTAAATATATGAAAAATAAATAAAAAATTCAATAATACTAATTATAAACTATTTTTTTACTCTAAAAGTATATTTTATGTTATTTTAAAATATTTTAAAATGTATTATTACTATTTTGTGAACTTTCCTTTTTTATGAAATTATATTATATATACATATTTTTATGTTATTTAAAAATATTTTAAATGTATTATTACTATTTTGTCAACTTTCCTTTTTAATGAAATCATATTATATATACATATATTTTCGTTTTAAATTTGTTTTTTAAGACTTTATAAAAAAATGATTTTTTATTACATATATTTTTGGAAATTTTTGAAAAGGAAAAACTAAAAATAAAAGAATTAATAATACTATTTTCAACTCATTAAGGGTATTAATGTAATCAACCATCGTGAGAATGAACGTGAGAGCGACACATAGGAAACTGACTTCTCAAATAATATTATAGAGATTTCCTTTACTACTCTACTTTTTAAATGTGGAATAATTTTTCAAAAAAGTTATTTTTCCTCATTCAATAATACGGGATGAAATGACAAGAAATAAATATTCCTTTCCTTTTTTTTTTTTCATTCTAACTAGTGATATTATAAACATCCAGAAATATTTTATCACATTAAAATGCGTTCTAGCTGCACTCGATCAATATAATTTTAGATTTGTGTTTGATGTTGTTGTCATTGATGTTATAGGGTGGAATATTACTTGGGCCATCAGCTCTTGGCAAAAGCTCAAAGTATCTCAACACAGTCTTCCCAGCAAAGAGTCTAACGGTTCTTGACACACTTGCAAACTTAGGACTCATCTTCTTCCTCTTCCTCGTTGGTCTAGAACTCGACCCTAAATCCCTCAAGCGTACAGGAAAGAAAGCTCTCTCCATCGCGTTAGCAGGAATCACTTTCCCTTTCATCCTCGGCATTGGAACTTCTTTTGTTCTCCGTGGCTCCATCGCTGATGGTGTTAGCAAAGCTCCTTTCCTTGTCTTCATGGGTGTTGCTCTCTCAATTACAGCCTTTCCCGTTTTGGCTCGTATTCTCGCTGAGATCAAGCTTCTCACAACTGATATTGGGAAGATAGCTTTGTCAGCTGCTGCTGTTAACGACGTGGCCGCTTGGATTCTACTTGCTCTCGCGGTGGCTCTCTCCGGAGATGGGAACTCTCCTTTAACTTCTCTATGGGTGTTTCTAGCGGGTACCGGTTTTGTCCTGTTCTGTATCTATGCCGTGCAACCGGGAATCAAGTGGTTAGCTAAACGTTGTCCTGAAGGGGAACCAGTTAAGGAGCAATACGTGTGTTACACGTTAGGTATTGTTCTTGCTGCTAGCTTTGTCACGGACTTGATTGGGATACACGCTTTGTTCGGTGCGTTTGTGATCGGTGTTATCTTCCCTAAAGAAGGTAACTTCGCGAACTCTCTCGTTGAGAAAGTTGAAGACCTCGTGTCAGGTCTTTTCTTGCCGCTTTACTTCGTCTCAAGCGGTTTGAAGACCGATGTGGCGACGATACAAGGAGCTCAGTCTTGGGGGCTTTTGGTTTTGGTTATTTTTACTGCTTGTTTCGGTAAAATTATCGGCACTGTGTTGGTTTCTCTTTACTGCAAGGTTCCCCTTGATGAGTCATTAGCACTCGGTTTCTTGATGAACACGAAAGGTCTTGTTGAGCTCATTGTCCTTAACATTGGTAAAGACAGAGGGGTAAGTCATATATCTTTACAGCAAATCTCTTTAATATTATTTGAGAAGTCACTTTCTTATGTGTCGCGCTCACGTTAACTCTTACGCTGGTTGATTACTATGATACTCCTAATGAATTAAAAAAATACATTTAAATATTACGATTTCCTTTTTTTTCAAATAACAATATAAAATAAAAGAAAACATTTATAAAGTTTACAAAACTATTTAAAACGAAAATATAAATATATCCTTTTAAAAAGTTTCCAAATAACAATATAAAATAAAAAGGAAACATTTATCAAGTTTACAAAACTATTTAAAAACGAAAATATAAGTATATATAAATATGGTTGCATAAAAATTAAAGGTTCACAAAATAGTAATATTTAATTTAAGTATATTTTAAATAACATAAAATATATTTTTGAAGTAATAAAATACTTTATATCTATATCTTCTTAGATGAAAAACAATATTTGTATATAATATGATTCCATAAAAAAAATTCACACAAGTAATCTTGATATTAGAAAAAAGAAATATTTTTTTCTTAAAAATAATTTTAAACAATAAATATATATATTTTCAAAGTAATTATTTTGTTTTCTATAAATCTATCCATTTTATTAGATGATTACATAAAATAATTAAGTAACATAAACTGATATATGTTTAATTGAATTTTTTTTTATAATTAGTATTCTTGAAATATTTTTTTTTATTTTTAGTATATTTATTTGATTTTAATATTTTAAAATTACAGCAAAAAATATAAATTCTATTTTACTTATAATATATAATTTCTCAGAAAGAATAAAATTTTTACTTCATATTTTAAGAGATATCAAAAACAAAACTAAAAATAAATTTTAATAATAAACATTTTCGATCAAATAACTAAATTTATTTTAAAATATCATAACACTATATAATTTATAGAAGTAGATATATTATATTTTAATAGTTAAAATTGTATGTTTTCTCAATAACTCTTTTGATTTTTAATTTTCTGTTTTCTGTGTTTGTGGGACTTAATATAACCATAATCAAAATACTTAAGCAAATCAGAATTCCTATTTTTAAAATTATTTAGAATAAATTTCAGTTTACCATCCAACCAATCTAAATATTTTAAATATTGATATGTGTTCATAAGCTTCCAAAAATTTATTAGTTACTTATGTATGTAATTTAGAATCACACAGTTTAGTTTTTATTTTTTTCTTTCTAAGCACAAAAAATCTTCACTTATACATAATTTTACTAGGTATACTTATATTTCTAAGATAACAACCGGTATAAATGCAAATAAGACAATTAATCAAAAATTTAATATATTTAGAATAAAAAAATTATAGTTGAATTCAGAGAAATAGATGGAATCTAATATATCCAAATGATAACTAAACCAACCGTAAAAACAATAAAACTGGCGAAATATAAAATATCTAAAACTACATATATAATTAAATAAATATATATTATTAATATAAATTATACCTACAAATTATAAGTTAATTTAAATTTTAAAATAAATATCAATTAATTATTATAATTTATTTATTTCATAAATATTTATGTCCGTGCATGAGCACGGGAAAATCACCTAGTTACTATATAAATTTACATTTTCTACTATATAGTTTTTACTGCGAACTATATTGTGTTATAACTTTTATTGTAATTCAATTTTTCTATAAATATTTGTAATATTACCTAATTATTTTATGTTTCTCCACAGGTTTTAAACGACCAAGTCTTTGCTATAATGGTACTAATGGCGATATTCACAACGTTCATGACGACTCCTTTAGTTTTAGCGGTTTATAAACCGGGTAAATCCATAACCAAAGGCGATTCCAAGAACCAAACGGTCGAGGAAACGAACCAGTCAAACAAACCGCTCCGACTCATGTTCTGTTTCCACAGCATAATGAACATTCCCACCATCGTCAACCTCATAGAAGCGTCACGAGGCACGAACCGTAAAGAAAGCCTATCAGTCTACGCGATGCATCTAATGGAACTCTCCGAGAGATCATCAGCTATACTAATGGCCCACAAGGTCAGAAAAAACGGTCTCCCTTTCTGGAACAAAGACAAAACCGGAACCGGGTCTTCCGACATGGTGGTGGTCGCATTCGAGGCTTTTAGGAGACTCAGCCGTGTCTCTGTCCGTCCAATGACGGCGATCTCGGCGATATCGACTATACATGAGGACATATGTCGAAGCGCTGAACGCAAACGCGTCGCTATGGTGATTCTTCCGTTTCACAAGCACGTTAGGTTGGACAGGACGTGGGAGACGACTAGGAACGAGTACCGTTGGATTAACAAGAAGGTTATGGATGAAGCGACATGTTCTGTCGCGATTCTTGTTGATCGTGGTCTCGGTGGTACGACACGTGTCGCGTCTAGCGATTTCTCGTTGGCTATAACGGTTTTGTTTTTTGGAGGGAATGATGATCGCGAGGCGTTGGCGTTTGCGGTTCGTATGGCGGAACATCCTGGTATAACGTTAACCGTTGTTCGGTTTATTCCTAGTGAGGAGTTTAAACCGGAAAGTGTGAAGCTAGAGATAACCGAGGATCAAGCCGGTTCGTGTTCAGGGGAGACTAGGTTGAGTGATATAGAAGCTATAACCGAACTTAAAGCGAAGATCAAAGAACAAGAAACCTCTCGTTCTGATTCGGATTCTGAATCTAAGATCGTTTACCAAGAAAGAATCGTGAAATGCCATGAAGAAGTATGTGAGGCTATTAAAGAATATTCAAGAAGTAATCTTTTCTTGGTGGGGAAGTCACCGGATGGTTCAGTTGTGTCGGGACTAAACGTGGTAAGAAGTGACACGCCGGAGCTTGGTCCGGTCGGGAACTTGTTAACGTCAAGCGAAAGTGTTTCGACGGTGGCCTCGGTGTTGGTGGTGCAACAGTACGTAGCGAGATGTGATTCTCCGGTCGTGGGAGTTTTGAAGAACGTCACGAAGGAAGAGTCGTTGATTGAGGGGACAGAGAGTCCTTAGCGAAGTTTCTCTTTGGGATTCCAAGACTCGAAAGGTCAAAATATTGGCTTTTGTATAATAACATATGTTTCATGTTGTAGATAAAAATTTGAATATATGATTTCTGTATGTTTAAGAAAAGAAAGAGCATTTGATTTCTATATGGGTAGGTCTCAGTAATGTTTGAATTAAATTAAATTAACAAAAAGGAAGTATGATTATAAATCCCATTATTAGTCAATGGTTAGTTGCATTTTAGGCACTAACTTCATATGGATTTTTTTTTTTAATGTGGTCACCAATTCATGCTGTAATTCGGTAAGAGCATCTTTAGACTTTAGTAATAAGTTTATTTATCCGAGTCTCTCAGTATAAATATATTAATATTAAGATAAAACAGTTAGATGATTAAAAAATTATTATGTCATTTAAAGAAGGACACTAGGGGGCTATTAGATCAAAAATATGAGAGAATTCAATATTTGAGTAAATACAATAAAAGCTGAGATTTGAGTGATTTTTTTATAAAAAATTACTAGTTTTAAGATTTTTTGAAGAAATTTCAGAGCTTTTGAAATTTTTTGAAATTTTCTAAATATTTCTTTAAAATTATATATTTTTTAAATGACTACAAGTTGATTTTTTGTCGTTTTGTTAAATATATAAATATAATTTTTTTCTAAATCAATCTTCAAATAATCGTTTTTTTCGTTTCAAATAGTTTCATTTTCTTTTTAAAAATTTGAAGTAATTTTTTATTTCTTTAAAATTCTTTTGAAATACCATCATTATTTTTCACTATAAAATATCATTCACACACAACTAAATCTCATTAGAAAGGTTTTATTAACAGAATATGTATTTTCCAATAAAGTATAATTTGAGAGAACTTATACAAATGACTAATCCAATAATCTTGGATTTCAAATCATTGATTCAGTAGACTTCCTTTAGATGAGTTTTTCAAAATATGGCGAGTCTCTTTTTAAAGAACTGTTGTTTCTATTTTTATATAGTAAGTTTTTTGAAATACTCTTGCTGTAAGTGACTGATGCGGAAACTGAGGGAGTATAATTTTGATAGAAATTATGGCACCCTAACAAATTGATGATTTTCATAGTCGTCAAATCGTTTTGACCATTCGACCATGATTAGGATTGATTACGTCGCTACTTAATCGGGTCACTGTTCGTATTTTCGTTAGGAAAGTTTGATTGATGATTGATGAACCATGAACTTTGTACAGTCCTTACTTAATGAAAACTTGTAGCTCTGCACATTTTTTTTTGTTTGATATGAATCAAAGTAAAACCAACACTATTACTCTACTTCCAAGTTATAGACACGACAGTTTGGTTAATTGGTTCGTATACAATTTTGTTTTACTTTACCATCTTCAAAGGAATTGTTACAAAGCATTGGCTCAGATTTCACTCCTTTGTCTTAGTAGCCTCCGCTTCATGGTCTAAAATCAATATAACAAAAAAATTGTAGGTAAGATCGTTGTGAAGTTTCTTATGTTATCACAAGTTGTTTTTCATTAACCTAAAGCCTTGAAATCAGTAAGGGACAAACGAGGAGTTAGGCAACTAAACCCCATTGAACTGTTTAAAAGAAGAAAAAAAAATTTCTCTGGTTTGACATTATGCCTTTGTGCTTTTAATTCATGTGTTAGGAAAGAGTTAGTGACAAATATTATTGACTTATACTAGTCTTAAAATAAATAGGGGAAAATAGGACATCTTAACAAATTATGAAGTTTCTCGAATGTTTCTTCTATATTATAATGCTAGTCTTACACCGAAAGTAAAACGAGAGAGTGAATAATTGCTCTCCATCAGCATGGCCATGTATCATTCATTTAATTTCAAATACAATAATCATATAAAATACGTTACATATACAAAAAAAAAACCTGATCCTTTCTCTGTTAGCAGTCCAAGTTTTTAGTCGTGATTTTAATGTTAGGCTTTAAGATACTTCAAAACTATAAATATTTTTGGAAAATGTCAAACTTCCACAACGAAGAATAAAAAAGGGAAAATTCCATATAAATACTCCAACTAAATTCTATTAAGCTTTTTAATACCCAAACTTTTTCATTACCCAGTTTAATACCTCAACTAATTATTTTGCCCATTTTAATTATTCTTAACTTTTATAACTGTATCTATTTTAATACTCAAACTTTGTTTATTTTAATTAACAATACTAATAAATTTCAAACGAAATTTTAAAAAATCTCCAAAATCTAAGAAAAAATATTTAAATTTTCTAAGTTTATTTGAAGATTTAAGAAATAAGGTAAACAAACTCTGTAGAAAATTTAATGTTTTAAAAAAAAGTTTTTGAAGGAAAAAAAAATAATTAACTTTTTATTTCAAAAAACAAACTAAATTCAATATATAAAACTTAAAAAAAAAACTTATTACAAAACTAAAGATTATAAAAAATTTATTTAATTTCGTTACTCAAACATATAATAAAATTAATTTTTTTTGTGAAGTTTAGACATTTTTAAAATTTCATTGGAAATTTATTAGTATTGTTAATTAAAATAAACAAAGTTTGAATATTAAAATGGATAAAGTTATAAAAGTTGATGTATTAAAGTGGGCAGAATAATTAGTTGAGATTTTAAACTGGGTAGTGAAAAAGTTTGGGTATTAAAAAGCTTAATAGAATTTAGTTGGGGTAATTAATAACAACCTTAGAGCATGATTATTGCATGTCTCTTAAGCTGGGTCCCTTAGCGTACAGTCCCTTAGCTTTTAACTGAAAACGCTAAGGGACGTCCCTTATATAAGGGATTTAAGGGACGTCCCTTAGCGTTTTCAGTTAAAAGCTAAGGGACCGTACGCTAAGGGATTCAACTTAAGGGACCTGCAATAAATATGGTCTTAGAGGCAAAGCTAGAACGTGCAGGTTTGGTAATTTATTGTACAAGTCATCTAAGTTTAACCATATGGACCACGCATGAGTGAGATTGGGAGCTTCGTAATTTTAAGGCAATATTTCTAAAGACAGATTTTTTTATTTCTTTCAGATTTAAATTTTCGCTTAATACCTTTTGTTTGTGTCATACTATGTTCACTGTATCATCATATACTCAACTTGTTGTTTTATTAGCCTTCGACTTTATGCTTTTTGGTTGGATCCAACAGAGGCCACCAACCGGATTAATAGTATTAAATCATTAAACCTTTCAAAATGAAATCAACTTGTTGCTTGGTTACCACCAACTAGGGATGGAGCGGATTGGATATCTGGGGTATTTCAGGATATCCGGTCCGGATCCGGATTCGGCGGATCCGTAAAAATTACTATCCGGATTCGGATTCGGGCCATCTGGATATCCGGGGTCCGGATATCCGGACTAAAACTCGGATACCCGCGGATATCCGGATCCGGTTTATTCTAAAAAATAAAAAAAAAATAAAAAAAAATTCAAAATTCAGTATTTATTTATCTTATTAAAAATTAGTATTTTCAAAAAAATTTAAATTAAAATAATAGAATTTATTAACAAAATTAAATATTAGTTATATTTAATAGAAAATATATAATATACATTTATAAATATAATTATATTTTGAATATTTTTTAAATATTTAGTGGGCCCGGATCCGGATATCCGGACTAAAAATTTTCACTATCCGGATTCGGATCCGGATTCGCCGGATCCGTGAAATCACTATCCGGATCCGGATCTGGACCCCCCGGATATCCGTTTTTCGGAGCGGATCGGATCGGATCCCGGATCGGATAGCGGATCCCGGATATAAGTCCCAGCCCTACCACCAACCCCTTCCCATGATCTTAAACCCTTCTTTTCACTCGAATTTATATTTTTAATTGACGAAACGTACGCAACAACCCATTTAGCAATCCCCTCAAACTCTTAAAATTCTTTCATTTTATCCAAATAAATTATATTCACTAAAGCAAGTGAATACTTCTATATAAATGGGGTTTAAGCGATCTTCAATTTACACAACTCACCAGTCGCTTCTAGCTAACCATGTCATCTCTTGTAGAGAAACAACTCCTCAAGTCCCTCTTCACATTCTTCCTGTTAGTTCTACTCTTTTCCGATACTGTTTTTTCGTCCAGAAAAACATTTGATCAGAGGAAACCTTGCAAACATTTCTCCTTTTACTTTCATGACATCCTCTACGATGGTGACAATGTAGCAAACGCAACTTCAGCCGCTATCGTGAGCCCTCCAGGATTAGGAAACTTCAAGTTCGGTAAGTTTGTGATCTTTGATGGCCCCATAACAATGGACAAGAACTATCTCTCAGAGCCCGTAGCTCGCGCACAAGGATTTTATTTCTATGACATGAAGATGGACTTCAATGCGTGGTTTTGCTACACCTTGGTGTTTAACTCGACGCAACACAAAGGAACATTGAACATAATGGGTGCGGATTTGATGATGGAGCCGACAAGAGATCTATCGGTGGTCGGTGGGACCGGTGATTTCTTCATGGCTCGTGGGATCGCTACGTTCGTGACGGATATATTTCAAGGGGCTAAGTATTTCCGTGTTAAGATGGATGTTAAACTATATGAATGTTAGAAACTAATCTCATTTGTTTGCTTAAGGCTTGTGTGTTGACACATACATAAAATGTGTTAGTAATAAGTAAGTGTTTCTTTTGTTTTTTTTTATAGTTTCGTGTGTGTGTGTTTTAATCATTTCTAATTCTCGTTGTTCCAAATCCCAATTGTCAGAAGCCGTAATGAAAAAAAGTGTTTCAGTATAATTGAGTATGAAAGACGAATTAAGCGGCTTGAATTAAAAGAAAATGGTCTTAAGTGAAGAAACGTAAAAGAACAACGTACGATACTCACAAAGGAAACAAAAAAGAATCAATAGTTTTTCTTGTAACTTTAATGATATAACAGAACACTAATCATTTTATAAATATATATTATATCGGTTGAGTTTCAAAACTCCTCAGCGTGCCATCTAAACATCAAAGGGATTTCACTTTTAAAAAATGTAAAAAGTATCAAGTCCATGATTCAAAACTCCGCAACCTCAACATTAAGTGGGTTCCACTTATATAAAATGTGAAAATATCAAATCTATGGTTTGAACCCGGGTTATTAAGATACAAACAATAACATTTATACCGCTAAACTAAAGGATAATTTGTATATTAATGGCCGAAACTAATATATATTTATGAAAGCCGGAAGCCCTTGCTTCTTTGGCTTCCTTTGAGGGTCAGACCTGTAAATGTATTATGAGTTTCATTTTTAACTAGGTTTCATCACGTTATATGAAGACAACTCTCAAGTTTACAACAATTATTGTTTTTCCATATAAACCGTCGTCGTTTAAGATGAGTTAAGTTTCCTTTCATCACCGTCTCGGGCAGGTTTGAGTTACAGAGCTGCGTCGTGTCTGTTCGTAATTTTTTTTTACCGGTGAACTATTCATCTCCCCATCTTACATCGTTTTATCATAAATGTTCATGATTTGTAGCCCCTCTTTAAACTCTATATATATGATTCTCATCTATGATGAATCCAATCTGCATCTCCACAAAACTCATCGATTGCTTTTAGCTTTAACCATCTACTAGAAAATGTCTCTCTATGTTTCTTCAATTCCTAAAACCAGCGTCACCGGCGTCTGCCATGCAAACTTCTATTCTTTCTGTCATGTTAAGGTAGACATAAGCCATACTAACTAAGTTAACGTATAGAACCTCAAATCATTTATTATGGGTTTTAGTAACCGAAACTAATAACAATAGAAACAAAGTCATACAAAAAATTCAAACATTTTTATTGCATGTTCCGAGAACGCCCAATGAACATAGATTCATTGTGTAAGCAATGCGGCGGAGACAGCCTTAGCTAAAGTAAGAAATTTTTTTTTCCATGCCGCTATTGAACAACTATAATTTCACAAACTGACACACTAAAAACGTAATAAAGCCAAGAATTGCAAGAGCTTGTCACACTGCTGAAGACAATGAGGAGAAACAAAAAGGGAGAATAAAAGGTTATTCCATTTTCAGACCTAAATTGAGACTCAAGACCCATCGAATTTCAAGCCTAATCATTTAAATACCCAGCTACTACGTTTTCATTACGTTTGAATATAGACCTATACCACTTTAAATTTTTTAATCCACCTTCCTATTTTTTAAATTACCACAAAATATTTTTAACAAATACAAAAAATAACTATTTTAGTCAACATATATAATGATATGAAATTTTAGCATTATTAATCTACAATTATATATTTTCAAAAAAATGTCATGGTACATAAAGAAAACAAACTATATTTTTTTCGGATAACAAAGTTTTTTCTTCTTTGTTCCCATATTAGATTTGTATATTAACAAACACCTATGTTCGGCTACATATGGTCATTAAATCGCTAATAACATTAAGATCCGATTAAATCATACAAAAAAAGTAGAAATACGAACACGTATGAGTTCATTAAACACTCTTATCTGCAAATAAAAAATAAAAGCTTTTTATTCACTAATAAATATTAATCCCTCAACATTCCCCACAACTCCTGAACAACCACATTTCCCCTTTCTCTCTTCAATCCACTAAACTATATTTCTTTGTATAATTTTTAAAAAATACTAATATTTTTTTTTTTAAATGCCAATTCACTATTTAACAGTAATATGCTACTAACCTACAAATTAGATAATAACAACCCAATATACCACTTATCTTGGACATGAAAGCACTAATACCATAATACTCGATAAAATCATTACTAATATAATATATGAATATTTCAAAGCACATGAATTCCCACTCATTCGTATATCAACTCAATTTAATCGGGTTTTTGGTTAAAGCCCAAACAAAAAAAAAAGTCCCGAAACAAACTACAAAATCCCATCCATAAAACATCACAATTCATCATCACTGTCCCGGCCCCGCGTTTGCGCGAAGGCTATGAACCTAGTATTTATTAATGTATGCATTTTATAAAGATTAAACTACATATCAACATACAATAAAGTAAATTAAGAAAATAAAAATTCATTTGTTTTAACTCCCATTTTCTTTGTAAATTACTTATTTGAACCAACAATAGGGCTGAACAAAAAAATCAAACCTGAAAATCATTACTAAGATAATATAAAAAGTAGCTAAACAATACTTAAAACATCAAAAGTACATAAAATATCAATCGATTCACTATCCAAATATTCAAGTCAAACTGATTTTTATGTTAATTTTAGATATTTTGACATATATACTCAAATTTCTAAGCTATATTTTATTTTATTTTTAGATTTAGAGAAATTTAAAGTATATATGAATTTTAAAATTTTAAAAGAATTAAACGGGTTATCCGAGATCCGCTCCGAAATTAGGATATCCGAGGGTGCCCAAATCCAAATCCGGATAGTAAGATCTCGATCCGTGCAAATCGAATCCGGATATCCGGATTCGGATCCGTATTTTTTAAAATATATTAAATTTGTTATTTTATTATTAACTATATTTGATATATTAATATTTATACATAAAATAAGTCTAATAATATTATAATTTTATATTAATAATATTATATGTCATATATATTCATAAATTATGCTTAAATGTTTAGTTTATGTCTTATTTTCAGATTTTTTTAATTTTTTAATTATTTTTACGGATCCGAATCCGAATCGGGATACCCATAGATATTACAATATCTAGACGGATATCCGGAGCCCAGATATCCAGAAGACACGAATTTGAATCCGGATATTAAAATCGTGGATCCAAAGAATCCGAATTCAGATTTGGATACTTCAAAATTTTCGGATATCCGGATCAGTCCTACCCCTAGATTTGATTCTGTCTTATTGTATTTGTGCTAACTATACAATACTCTTCACATGCATCATAAAAACACGAATCACAAATCAGCCAGTGATAATGGTCATTCCACTATACATGCTAACATATGAAATTATTGATCACCCAGTCAATTAATACGACCAGTTTATATAGTCTTGTGTACTAGCTAATTCTCAATAAACAACAACTAACGCATAACCCGTATGATGACTGGATAGCCATCTATCCTGGTCCATGATGATCAGATAGCTAGGCACTATAAAAACCGTATATTCTTCATCCATATCCGGTCCACCAATCCGGCCCTTTAACCAGCAGTGTCAGTGTCTCTTCCTACTCTTTCTTTCTAATTTCTCAACTTACTCTCTCTAACTCTAAATTGTGAGAGAGAAAAAGATTTGGGGTTCTTTATATATTTTTGCCTCCATTTCATTTAAATTATCGTTTTAGATTCATACATATAGATTAAGAAACTAATTAATTTTGTATATTTTCTAAATAGAAACATCATTATATATATGCTTAATCATATTTTAACCAATAGAAAAATAAACTGAAAAATATAAAAAAATCATACATCATAAAAAGTAAAAAGAAAATCTGTATTGACATTTTATAACATCACGTATTTTAAAACAAAATTTTATTCTATAATATTGATTAAACGTGAAAGATAAAGTATATGGAAGGTCTGTTCACAAGCTGCCACTTATAACTACTTTTACTCCCTCAATTTTTATTATAAGTCATTTTAATATTATATACATAGATTAATTAATATTTAATCTTTTATATCTCTAATAAAACATTATTAATTATTTAACTAACTAAATTCAACTAATAATAATAAATTAGAAGATATAATATCATTGATCATATAATATTAAATGTTAGTAAGTTTTACAAAGAAAACTGAAAATTTTATATAATTGGAAACACAATAATTTCCCTAAAACATCATATATTAAAAAAATGAGTAATTTTTGCTAAATCTACTTAAATTAAATCCTTTTATATTCGCCATCATAATTGCATTATGCTTGTCACATCTACCCAAATTTTCTAGAAATTAGGACAATTTAGTTTTTTTTTTCTTTTAACATAAAACCCTCCTGAAACTCTTCTTATCTTAACAAAATTTCCATTAATAGATTCCACATCAGTGATTTCCCAAACATTCATTAATAAATAGATTTTATATCATAGTTGAAACTGAAAATGTTAAACTAATTCCTGTTTTTTTTTTCTTATTCGGATCACCATCTATATATGAGGTGATGTACAACGAGATAACTTTTCAGTGAGTTAATATTAACTATTTAACTAAAATATGTAAAACAAATACCAAATTATATCATATATTATTTTTTAATCCATACCAAATTCATACAAATCGTTGGCGTTAGTGAAAACTTGTATTTTGGTCATTTTAATCATCAATAATAATAATGATGATCAAAGTCATTCTGAAAAGATTCGAACTATAGTAACTAAGTAATTTTATAGCAAATATTTCAAGCACTAGACCATCCTGATTTAATTGCAATATTTATTTTCGTGAAACATACATTTATTACAGATAGACACATATCATAATTTCGATATGACCATAATTTTAGGTTACCCCAAATTCCGCCTTTCTATTTTCCAGATCAAAATGGAGTCGACCTCAAAGTTACAACCGAACTATTAATGCATCATCATCACCAAGCCAGGAATGAGATCAAATTTTTCTTCTTTTTTTCGTGATCAAATTCGATCCTTTTTTAATTTTTTTTTTTTTTAACCACGATCCTTTTTTAATTTTATAAAACTGAACACAGAGATCGGCTATATATATATATATAGAAAATCGGCTATATATAATTGCAACAATAAACTAACTTTGTTATGCATTATTTCGTACTTAAGTACAAAATAATTTACAAAAACACACTATTAGTACTTGATTCTGGGTTGTAATAGGGTGAAATCAACGTAAACTATTATGCAACTAAATAGTGATTGAAAATAAAAAATGATTAAAATAAATAAAACTAGTTGATTTTTTAATATAAGCCTGCACTTAACCAAAGCACTTTTCTATATTAGCTTCTTCTTTTTTCTGATAAACACTTCTATATTAGCTGTTGAAGATGATACACTTTCTATTATTTCTTTCAGTTATGCGATTTTAGGCAATTTTGGACGGTTAAATATATTACAAAACAAAATTATGTATAGATGACGGTTTGACGTAAAGTCTAGTTACAAACAGGAGTAAGAAAAAGCTCTACACATTGTTGTTCTGATGATGAGACAAGAGTAGTGTGACTGTATGAAGGAGCAGTTATGAACGGCAGTCAAATACCAACATTATGGAGATGCTGTGAAACGCACTCTCTGAAAGGTGCGAGCCAATTCCATTAGAATTACGTTACCTTCTTGAGTATTTGATTCAAGAGAGAGAGTGATTACGATACCAGTTGTCAAACGTCACGAATAACAACACCAGAATGTTTTGTGCTCCGTAAAGCCTAATTTTTCGGTGTACAAGATTGCTTGGAAGTGGAGTTTCACTGTAGTCCGCACGTAGGTGAAATAATTACCACTCGGTGTAATAAATTTAAATGATTATTTACGGCCGGTGAAGCGTAGAATTAATTCACATCAATAGATCATTAACTTTTGTGACCCAATGGCGATAATGCTCATTAACTAGCAGGTTGAAAAAGAGAGAAGAAATAGACAAAATAAATGTGTAGATGGGCAAAAGTTTATCTTCCAGGTGATGCTGTGCCAACTACCCACATTTAAAAGCGATCGAGAATATGATTACCCCTAAAAATAATATTTATAACTTTACCATCAAATGACTGACGAACGAAACGGTAACTTGGTTTTTACCGTGACATTCACTATATAAACCAATGCGACGACAAGTGTTTTTTCATCAACCTAAACAAACAAATAAAAAAAAGAGTCCAGGCTTTAAAACGACAGTGAGAAATGGCGACGTCAGGAACATACGTGACGGAGGTTCCGTTGAAAGGGACGGTGGATAAACACTACCAGAGGTGGAGGAGCGAGAACCATGCCTTCCCGGAAGCCATCGGCCACCACATCCAAAATGTCACCATTCACGACGGCGAATGGGACTCTCATGGGGCCATCAAGACTTGGAACTACACATGCGGTACTTTTACTTTTTTAATTCTGTCTATATATATATATATATATTCTACCACTTTATACACACTATCGAGTTAAATAAACTATAGCCCTTATGATTATTATCTATGGTTACAAAACATATATATGTAGTTGTTTTCAATATGTCACAAGTAGCTCGAGAATACATATGAATACCCTACTTTTTGCGTTTGTGTTATCAATAACTCTAAGAACTCTCCTAAAAATCAAGACATAATTAGGAAAGTTTATATATTTATGTGTACAGGCAAATGCAAACATGCTTTTGCCTGTAGTGTTTGTGTTACTATTAATAAAAATTAGCTTCTTAAGATTCCAGATGTCACGCATTCATTCGGAAAAACACAGATTGAACACAAAAACGAAATGTAAGCAAACATTCTATATGTACCTCAGTCATGAGTCTTGACATGAATTCAACCAATCAGGATTGACTGGTGCAGTAAGTAGCGTATCAGCGTGAACTTAATTTGATCTCTCTTATAGTCTAAGACTCTTAAGTTTGATTGAATATTCGTACCCCAACAACATATTTATACTTAATATCAGTAATTTTGTATGAGTATGAGTCATGACTAATCAAAAGTTTATTTTTGTTTTGATAGAACTATTAATCGAATTTTGCCTTTATATTGCATCAGTTTACCCTTATACTCATATATATATATATATGGTAATATGAATGAATATGACCGATCGAAATTTAAAGAACACATGTGTTTATGTAAAAAGATGGGAAGCCTGAGGTATTCAAGGAAAGAAGAGAGATAGACGATGAGAAGAAAACGGTGACATTCAGAGGACTTGAAGGTCACGTGATGGAACAGCTCAAGGTGTACGACGTCATCTTGGAATTCATTCCCAAGTCGGAAGATGGCTGCGTCTGCAAAATTACTATGATATGGGAGAAGCGTAACGATGAGCTCCCTGAACCAATCAACTACATGAAGTTCTGCAAGAACATGGTTGCTGACATGGACGACCACGTTACCAAAGCTTAATCATCACCATCACCATCACCATGATCACTATCATCTCCATTACGAAATACTGTTCTTATTAATATGCTTTTCAATTCAATAAATGGGATCTTGTGGAGTTTCATTTCTTTGCAAGATCATGCTTTGATATGTTCTTGTTGTCTTCGACAGGTTTGATATGTTATGCTTTGATATGTTCTTGTATCAATATATTCCAGTGTTTATCTATCAAACGTTTGTGGCGAATTTTCTAAAAGCTATGCGTTCTTAACCCCTTGCTTGTTTAATTCCTGTTGAAGAAAGAAACAAAAAATGTTCCTAGTCGAATAATAAAATTGCAGATTCGTTAATTAAGATTATTCGTTTTTTTTTCACCAAATTTTAGCAAAAAGAAAAGAAAAAAAAACAAATGGTTTCGAGTCTTTCGACAAAGAAATGTACGGGACTACCAATTCAAGCCTGTCTACAGTGGTTAGTGCGCAGTTGCATTTCCCACCAGGGTTCCACTCGTATTGGTACCGATTAAGTAGATGTAAGGATTCATTCCTCAATTAACTTGAAAAAAATAATATACTTTCAGACGAAAACTCCATTCTATTACTGAGACAGTTTTATATATTACCCAGACTTGAAATGGTATATGAAATCAAACTGGAATAAAACAGTCTATTAAAACAACTTTTTGAAAAAAAAACTAATAATATTAATTAACTAAAACAGTCTATTAAAACAACTTTTTGAAAAAAAACTAATAATATTAATTAACGAATCTGCAATTTTATTATTCGACGAGGAACAAAGATATCTCCATCGAAAATATGTGACAAACACCTATTGACGTATCATTATGGTCTTTTCTTGACTACATGTTCCAAAATTTTACAATGTTAGTGTTTAGAGCACCTCCAATGATATTATCCACCATTGGAATTTTTAGCAATATAATAATTATTTTTTTCAATAGTTAAGGTCTCTAATCACAAATATTCCTCTAATGGTGCTATCTATTATGGAGTTTTTAGGAAAAAAATATTAAATTTTAAAATATGTGAAATTATTTTTTTTATGAGAAAATGACTTAAAAAGCCTAAAAAAAGTTTTTGTCACAAATATAATCTATAAGAAAAAAAATGATCAAAATAGACTTTATTAAAGAGTGTAATAACATATTTATAGTCTTTGTATTAACTAATCTAAACTCAAGATTTAGAATTATGGGGTTTAAAGGTTAGACTTTAGGTCTTACTGGTTTAATTTTTTTTTATAGGGTTACAAATTTCAACAATCGGACTGCTACGTTGTTAAGGATCAAGTCCTTAAATGTCTTAGTTAAGAATTCTTCCTTAGTTTATGCAAATTAAATATTATTATCTAATCTGATTTGCCTAAAAATATGTGCTAAGGATTTGGTTAAATCCCCCATTGTACATGAGCATACACTGCATTATCTAAATGAGTGCTTGAAGTTCTGAGTTTAGTAAAGAAATGTACTGATGTTAATTATGAGCACCTAAGAGCTGACTACCTACATATCCATTTTCTAAACCTAACAAGATCCACTATGTGATGAATTACTACCCAAAAAACCATCGACTAGGCATATACTTCTTAAGCTTTGTGGTTCAAGTAAATTGTTGACCAGTGGTATCAACACCATATATGCATCATGCATGGCATGCAAAACATCCCTCTTATGCATGTCGAACAGTGTTCAGGGTCTTTGTTAAGTTATTTTGAACAATTTGTAATTACATACTTTGCAAGAAAACCAAAATTATTCAAGAATATTGTTTTTTTGTCATCGATATAAAT
>CAKOAT010081821.1:423486-463351 GCA_932364175.1 Eruca vesicaria subsp. sativa
AAAAAAATTACAAAAGAAAAACTAAGTTGAGTTGTCAGATATTAATAAAATATTAACAATGAAATCAAACATACAAATGTAACTCTTATGCCACAATTTTCATCCAATTAAACTGAGGAAGAGATAGTTATTAAAAATAAATTACACCTAGCATAAATATCAGACAATCCGCGCGTAGCGCGGACACGGCCCTAGTTATGAATAAAAATTAAAACAAGTAAATTAAATAAAATGTTTGAATTTTTATAATAAATATACGTTATATCAAACTTCGACAGTCAATAATAAACTGTTATGAAATAGTGTGAGAAATAAATTTGGATGTTGCTAAGAAAATAAAAATAAAAATCGGAAAAGATAGAAAACTATAATAAAACTTGATTGAGACAAAACATTAATTTGTATTAATCCCGTATTTACAATTTTTAAAAAATAATTTTTATTTTGATGTAATATATTTTCCTAAACCGAAATAAATAGTCATGTTCGTCCATACGAATGTGATTGGTTCACTAATAGAGTAGAGTGTTAAGTAACAGTTAAGATCAACAAGATTCATCCTCGATTATTTTCACATTGATGATATTCCTTTTTTTGCATGGTTGGACTTTACATACACATACTATATCTATACAAAGGCAATAAATAAACCATAATCCTCATCGTGGATCTTGTTCCAGAGTTAAGCAAATAGTTCAAAATTGTGAATCTCCATCATTCTTATATAGGTCAATTGCGTTGGCTGCTGATCCAGGAAGCCTTCCAAGTTTTGAAATGATGGCTTTATTCGGTTGTAAAGCACTACTCTTCAGAGGTGCTGGTTGTACTATAAACGATATGTTTGATCGGGACATTGATACAAAGGTCAGTTTAACTGAATGATCCCTTTAGTATGTTCGTTCAAGCAATATGCAAGGGCCTGAGAAATTGCTTTTTCCTTATCAGGTTGAACGTACAAGACTAAGACCTATAGCCAGTGGTCTTTTGACACCATTACAAGGGCTTCAGTTTCTTGGGCTACAATTAGCTTTAGGCTTAGGGATTCTTCTCCAACTTAACAACTACAGGTTTGTTTATATTCACAAATCACATATCAATCATCAGTCACCAGATGTAGTCAAGTTCTGTAAAGCATAATTGTCATGCCTTCCCTTTAGTTTTGTGCCTAACTTCTTTTTTTCTTTCTATGTGAGCTCATTTCAATCTTATATTCTGCAGCCGTGTATTAGGGGCTTTATCTTTGTTACTAGTCTTCTCCTACCCACTTATGAAGAGGTTTACATTTTGGGTAAAAATGCTTCTTAAAGTTGAATAGTATATTTTCTTCTGTCTTTTTTTTTTGATTGATTATGTTATTGCAGCCTCAAGCATTTTTAGGTTTTACCATAAACTGGGGAGCACTGTTAGGATGGGCTGCAGTTAAAGGAAGCTTAGAACCAGCAGTTGTAGTCCCTCTTTATCTCTCAGGAGTCTGCTGGACCCTTGTTTATGATACTATTTATGCACATCAGGTATAGTTCTTAGAGTAGTTTTGAGTTATTATGGAGCTTTTTTTTTGTTGAAACAATGTGTCTGCAGGACAAAGAAGATGATGTGAAGGTTGGTGTTAAGTCAACAGCTCTTAGATTCGGTGATAATACAAAGCTTTGGCTTACTGGATTTGGCACAGCATCCATGGGGTTGCTTGCGCTTTCTGGACTGAGTGCAGATCTTGGTACTCAAATGAACTTTTACTAGACTTCTTTTGTGATTCTTAGTTCTATCTACATTGTTTTTAAAAGTTTTATCGTTCTAATGATTAAGGGTGGCAATATTACGCATCACTGGTGGCTGCATCAGGACAGTTAGGATGGCAAATAGGGACAGCTGACTTTTCATCTCGTGCTGACTGCAGTAGCAAGTATGTTAACAGTTTACGCTTCTTTCTTCTGTCTTTGGTGCATTAACACTTTGTGGTTTTGGTATTTCTACAGATTTGTGTCGAACAAGTGGTTTGGTGCTATTATATTTAGTGGAGTATTACTTGGAAGAACTTTTCAATAGATATCTCTAGTACAAGGTGGTGGTCTCCTTCAGGACTAACAAGCTCAAGGAGAAGCCATTGTCAGATTAGCCGAAACTTTTGACTTCTTCTCATTAGTGTCTGGTTCTGTTAATAGGAACTTCTTGTTGTCATGCCCTTTGTTTAAAAGAAGGCTTGTTGATACTCATTCAAATAGTCGAGAGAGTTAGCCTTCTGACCATGCGACAAGGTTTACTTTTCGCAGTCATTAATTGAAAACAATACGCGGTTTTACTAAACAGTATATACAACTGAGAGGCTGTAATGGGAACATCTCTGTAATGGTGATAAGATAACTGAATAAAATTAAGATATAAAAACAAAAATAACTGTCAGAAGTGGAATTTGAACCCACGCCCTCTCACGAGGACCAGAACTTGAGTCTGGCGCCTTAGACCACTCGGCCACCCTGACTATTGCTTAGTATGTAACTTACTGTATATGTAGACACTAATTAATACTAGTTCTGTTTTTAAGCAAGACCCTACTAAGATCATCCTTATCAATAAATGAACAAACTTCAGATTGAATGAAGAGGTAGTAAGATATTGTATAAACGTCTAAAGCTTCTTACAACAATCCACCTGAACAAAACAACATACTAAAAAGATGAAAGACACAGATTCTGACACCATTACACAACACCCTTTTTTTTGCTATCAACGTATTACCATTTCGTAGAACCTACTAATCTCTCTTCTTGTTCTTCAACGGGCCCAATGGTATCTTGCTCAACACCTTCTCGTCCAACACTGCGTACTGCTTCTTGATCTCGATCATTGCTTTCTCACCTAACGGGTCAACTTTGTCTTCGTACTTGTCGTAGACAAGAGGCACCGTGAAGAGCAGCACAAGAGCTGTTGCAGCAGATAAGAGAGTTAGTTTTAGTCATCAGGGTTCAATGAGATCACCACAAGGGTATGGAAGATTTAAGTCATTACCTATGTATGCCAATGTCAAGAAGTTGAACCATCCTCCCAAGATTGATAGAACCCACAAGCCAGCAACAGCCTATTCAATCCAAAGGGTACATTTGTTTATCAATGAAAACAGAGATATCACAAGTAATCCAAACAGTTTCTACTAAACATCACACTTTCACTTACAGAGATAAACTTCTTGAGATCCCTTCCAGATGCAATCTCACGAAGGGAATGTAACCCACGGTTGATCTCTATCCTAAGCCCAGACGCAAGCTGAAGAATAGGCTCCTCAGGGATATGAACTTCAGGAATCTTTGGTGGTGACCTGATACAGAACCAACCGTCAACAATCAAGCTAACACACGTAAAAACTATCCCATTTAGGCCATCAACTTACTTGTGAATGAACATGGTGGCATTAGACCAGAGAAACAGAACTGCAAGAACAACAATCATCACATGACAAAGCAAAGTAAGAAGATGATACTCCATCAACTCAAACAGAACCCACGCAGCTGTAGCGCCACCGAGAACACCACCAGACATCTTCTTGTTCTTCCACATGAATATATCAGCAGCTGAGCAAAACATACACATATACTATTAACATACACACTATTATACCATTGAATCACACAAAAACATTAGAAAAGCATGAAACTTTATACACAAAACCACAACTTTAAGCAAACCCAGATCCTAAAAAACACAAGAAACCAGATCGGAGCAAAAAAAATAAAAAGACGTACGCTTTCCACCGCCGAGAACTTTGTGAACAGGCTTCTCCCTTCCGAACAAGCGGTAGACTTTCGATTTCATTGAAGACGGAGAAGAGGGTTTATTCTCCTTCTTTTTCTCGTCCTCGTCATCTGAGGATGACGAAGACGACGACGACGAATGGTGGATCTTCTCCGATATCTTCTCCATCAACGATTCTCTCTCCACAATCTCCACCGCAGGCTCCGGAGCGGCGACGGACTCTTCGTGTTTGTGCTCCTCCGTCATCTTCTCCGATTCGATTTCGCGCAGATCTTGATGTTTCCGACTTTGATTCAACGACAAAAGAAGAAAGTAGTTTTTAGCCTTAAAGTGTTTTTTTTTAACTCAGTATCATCCGTTGATATATAGTGGTTGAGATCTGAGCCGTTGGTTTGGTTCGGTTCCGAAGTAACACGTTCGTTACTTAACTAGGGCAGAGCGCATGCATTGGGGACAAAGGAAATAAAGGCGAAAGAGATGGGAACACAAAGGTAACCGACATGTGACGCCGTCAGAGTTAACGGCCACCGTCGTCGGTAGAATGTTTACGTGGCGGAGGTTTAAGCTTAAGCAAAAGACGTTGTATGATTTGAATCGCTGATTGCATGACACGTGGAGAAATAGTCAGCCGTTCGTACATGAGCCACGTTGTGTCTGTCTGCGGAATGATAAAACATTAAAATGTTATATACAGTTATTTTATATTATATAGTTTTGCGGTACATGTCGTAAGAGAAGGGCCCAACAGAGCACAAAGGATGGACTTCACCAATATTCAAGTCCAGTATCAGTTTTCATACGGCCCAATTCTAGATGGTTACTGATTTCAGAACATGCTCATAATAAAATCAGAACTAAGCCGCAACTACATACCCGGAATATGCTCAAACAGAATAACCTTTTTAAAATAGATTCGAGGGACTTGAGAAAATCAGACAAACTTACCTTGCACATGGAAGATGAAGTGTGAAAGTACAAGCGCCATTTTTCTTGATCCTCATGAGTTCAAGAAGTTGTTCGAGTGACTTCTTCTTTGTTTTTCCTTTTAACAACAGAAAAGAAAAATACATATAAATTAGAATCTAAACGCTAAAGCGTACTATATGATAATAGCAAAAGAAGCAAATGATACAACATTAAGAAGAGAATGGTTATAACAAAAACAATACCTTTGACTACAGAAAAAAAGGTTCTGAGACTTGAGCCAAATGTGTTTTTTCCTAATTGTCAAGAGAGCAAGACGAGCTTATACCATCGTGGTGAAGGCTTTTATTTTGTCCCGGACGATTTTACCCTCACTAAATACATACCACAGATCTCTTTAGTACCGACGATACTAAAATACGTCCGGTTCAGATTGTTTCCATTGGTCTTTTGAATTTTGTTTGCTTAAATCTCCTTTCCTAATCACTCTCTACTCTCTAGCCAAAGCTTAATTTAAGTAGTGTAGATTTGGCTTCCATCTATGAATGGAACTGAATGATACATTCATCACTAACCGAAACAAAATTGCAACGGATTAGTTTCGTTCGGTTAACCAAATAAACCGTTTGGTACATATTGAGGATAAAATGGTCACTACAAAACAGGTAGATATAGATTCAAAGCACATCTCTATGGAATATCCGTTGCACTTTGTTTCCCATCAAAAGCACTTGCAAATGGGTTGAGCTAAATTTAAAGCCCATGAAAATTTCAAATTAAGCCCATTATAAATCACAAAAAGCGACAGCGTTTCACTAAAGAAACCTCGCTAAACAAAAGCTCCTCCTCACTCTCTCTCTCTCCCTCTGGTAAGTAAACAATGTTACTCCTCCGTCGTGCAACCACCGCACTCCCCAAAACCCTACAAAACCTCCGTCACTTCTCTCCTTCCGCAACCTCCGCACTACCCCTCGACCACACCTTACAAACCCAACTAGACTACCTCCCTGGCTTCCCACAACCCGATTCAAAACACGCAGAGACAATCCTAGCCGTTCCTCGGTCCGATTCCGGCAAGAACATCTCCGCGAAAGAGCGTAAAGCCGGTCGTGTCCCTTCGATCATATTCGAACAGGAGGATGGTCAGCACGGAGGGAACAAGAGGCTTGTCTCAGTTCAGACGAATCAGATCAGGAAGCTCGTGACTCATCTTGGTTACTCTTTCTTCCTCTCGAGGCTCTTCGATGTCGAGGTTAGGGCTGAGATTGGTTCCGATGAGGTCGTTGAGAAAGTCAGGGCCTTGCCCAGATCGGTAATAAATTGATTAATCATCGTTTTAGATCATAATTGTCTTGTCTGATTATAAATATTTAGTTACTGTTGTTTTTTCTTTGACTGAAGAATGTTGTGTTTGGCTTATTGGGTATGTGTTAAGTTATGTAAAGATGTTTGCTTTTGGAAATGTTTTTTTTTTGTTTCAGATTCATTTGCATTCTGGGACTGATGCGCCGCTGAATGTGACGTTTATAAGAGCTCCTCCTGGGACTTTGTTGAAGGTTGATGTTCCTCTTGTGTTTATTGGAGATGATGTGTCTCCGGGGTTGAAGAAAGGTATAAGGGAGTTTGAGTGGGTTTAGAAAATTAGTTCCTTTTGTTTTGATTTAACCATGAGAGACGATTTTTTTGTTCTGGAATCATTTTACACTATGCGTTTCTGGCTAGCAATTAACAAATAGAATGAAAAATTTGAGAAAAATATTTGGAAGAGAAGTAAAAAAAGTGTGCTATGTATCCTTTCTCCTCGGTGTAACCTGTTTAGTGATTATATATATGGGTTTTGACTTTTGGTTGCTGAGAACGAGTCCTGCACAGTAGAGTAGAGATGCTTGCAAATAGGATTATACAATGGCTCCGTTAAGTAGTTAGTTTGAATATTAGAATTGACTTGATTGGAGTTCATTGAGCTTTTATGTCTGTCGAGAAGTGATACTGACCTGGTTTCAGTTATCATGCTCTTGTATCAGAGTGAGCTAAGCTTTTGCGATGACAAGTAATCATCACTTCAAATGACAATATGTTTGATCAGCTATGGTTTAGTGGCTTGTAACCATTTTCTGGGATCTTGAAGTTTCATCCCTTATTAGTATTTACCCTTTTCTGGGATCTTTAAGTTTCAATATTGATCACCATTTTTTTTTAATTTTTCTGCAGGAGCATCTCTGAACACGATCAAAAGAACGGTGAAGTTCCTATGTCCGGCAGAGATCATCCCTCCATATATAGAAGTAGATCTCAGCCTATTGGACGTTGGACAGAAGCTAGTAGCGGGAGACCTCAAGGTTCATCCGGCGCTGAAGTTGGTAAGGCCCAAAGACGAACCAATTGTTAAGATCGCAGGAGGACGTGTCAGTGACCAACAAAAGGACCAAGCTAAGAAGGACCAGCCTAAGAAGGACCAAGCAAAGAAATAAACCGGTGGTTAGTCATATTAACCAGTGCAAACCAAATGTTTCTCATAGTCGTTTTTTCCATAATGTTGATGAAAAATTTATGGATCAATCTTTTTAGAACTTGAGATCCTTTAGGATGAAAGGTTTTTTTGTGTGTTCTTAGTGTTGCCGGAGAGCTATAATTCCGGTAGAATATTCTGTCTTTTGATTCTACAATGAATTTTTTTCATGGAACAATCCTTAATAAGATTTAACAGATTTCTTCAAAATATTGTTCATCATCATTGGAACTTGCAACAACTGATGCTAGTAGCTTTGTTATAACATTCTCAGATTCCTACTTTTTGTTTCTCAAAACCCATTGATTATAAGCTCTCCATTGAGCTTTGTTAATGGTTGATAAACAAAAATGAATATTCTCATCTACCAAAGTTGGTAATAAAAGAGGAACTTGTTTAATAATACAAAGCCAAGAAAGAAGGTGAGAGGAAACCAAACTAGCTGTTAACCACTACAAGAGTCCAAGAACTTTCTTCACACAATCATTACCGTAAACTAAAACCCACCACACTCTCTCATCCAATGAATCTAACTGAACAGAAGTTGCCAAGTGGTATTGACTACGTTTGTAAGTCAATATCCAAGAGAAAACTGATCTCTAAGAAAGATGTTGAGGATGTTAGAAGGGAGATTCAGATTATGCACCATTTCGATGGTTACAGTAACATTGTAACGATCAAAAGAGCTTATGAGGACGTTTTGTAATTGTATGTTAACATTGTGATGGAGTTTTGTGCTGGAAGTGAGTTGTTTGATAGGATTATTCAGAGAGGGCATTACAGAGAAAGAAAAGCTGCTGATCTGACTAAGATCATTGTTGGGGTTGTTGAAACGTGTTATTGGCTTGGTATTATGCATAGTGACTTGATGCCTGAGAACTTCTATTGGTTAATAAGGATGATGATTTCTCCTTCAAGGCTATTAATTTTTTTATTATCTATCTTTTTCAAACCAAGATGATGTTGGAACTAGTTTCTAGTAAGACCGAATTTGATAATTTGGGGGTATAAACATTTTGTAAGAATTTTTCAAAAAAAAAAAAATCATAATTTAGCGATCTGCGTCTATATAAAAATGTCTGAATTTTTGTTGGGACAAAACCAAATATTTCCATAATTTTTATTCTGATTAAAGAAATCTTTTATTCATTCTCCATAATGTTTATTTCGATTAAAAAAAGCTTACCTTTATTTAATATATCTATCACATCTTTTCAATGCATCCATCACTTTAACAATTATATGTACAACGACAGTTAAGAGGTCCGGGAACATTAGGATCGTCCACACAATGGGCAATGGCATTATAAAGCTCGTTGCAGTCTCGATCGCAATCGGGCAAATAACATGCCATTTCTTTATTAATGGTTATTTCACATAGCTTCCCTTCAGTTCTTTCAACCATTAAACATGCTACAAAAAAGCAATACATCAACACAAAAAATATATATATGCTAATATTTTTGCATGTTTAATTGGAAATGGCAAAATGAAATTACCTGAAAATACAATCATGAGTACAAGAAAATAAGAACATGATAACTTTGCCATGATTGATATTCTTTGTTGGATTTTTCTTTTCAATGACTGGTGTGATAAGGATTATATGTCTATATATACTGGTTGGTTGTGAGGTAAGGGTGATCTTTTCTGTTTGTTAACTATTTGTCAAATGAAAGAGAAATCATTTCTTAATTGAGAAATACAATAAATGGAATATTATAAACTAGCTTACATTTTATTTAAAATATACTTTTGACTAATGAAAAAATCTATATCTAATTAATGAAAAACTAACCAATCATAAATAGAGATGTAAAGTCAAGATTTGGTTATAATGGTACATTTATCAACTGTTGACAAATATTATCAACGGTTTTTTAGAGCTTGAAATCTTTTAGGATGAAAGTTTTTTCGGTGTTCTTAGTGTTGCCGGAGAGCTATAATTCCGGTAGAATATTATGTCTTTTGATTTTACAATCAATTTTTTTCATGGAACAATCCTTAATAAGATTTAACAGATTTCTTCAAAATCTTATTCATCATCATTGGAATTTTCAACAACTGATGCTGGTAGCTTTGTTGTAACATTCTCAATACTCAGATTCCTACTTTTATTTCTCAAAACCCATTGCTTATAAGTTTTCCATTGAGCTTTGCCAATGGTTGATAAACAAAAATGAATGTTCTCATCTACCAAAGTTGGTAATAAAAGAGGAATTTGTTTAATAATACAAAGCCAAGAAAGAAGGTAAGAGGAAACCAAACTAGCTATTAACCACTACAAGAGTCCAAAACCTTTCTTCACACAATCATTGCCGTAAATTAAAACCCAACACACTCTCATCTAACGAATCTAACAGAAGTTGCTACGGGTGTTAACTACGCTTGTAAGTCAATATCCAAAGAGGAAACTGATCTTTAAGAAAGTTGTTGAAGAGTTAGAAGGGATATTCAGATTATGCACCATTTTGATGGTTACGGTAACAGCGTAACGATTAAGGAGCTTATGAGGACGCTTTGTTTGTTAATATTGTGATGGAGCTTTGTAATGGAGGTGAGTTGTTTGATAGGATTATTCAGAGAGGACATTACAGTGAGAAGAAAGCTGCTGAGCTTACTAAAATCATTGTTGGGATTGTTGAAGCGTGTCATTTGCTTGGTATTATGCATAGTGACTTGAAGCCTGTGAACTTCTTATTGGTTAATAAAGATGATGATTTCTCCTTCAAGGCTATTGATTTTTGACTATCTATCTTTTTCAAACCAGGTAAAATATGTTGGAACTAGTTCCTAGTAAGGCTGAATTTAATAATTTGGGCTATAAACATTTCGTAAGAATTTTTCAAAAAAAATATATTTATAATTTAGCGATTTTGTGTCTATATAAAAATGTCTAAAATTTTGTTGGGACAACACCAATATTTCCATTATTTTTATTCAAAGTAAAGTAACATTTTATTTATTACGATTAAAGAAAGCTTACCTTTATTTAATATATCTATCACATCTTTTCAATGCATCCATCAATTTAACAATTATATTTACAACGACAGTTAAGAGGTCCGGGAACTTTAGGATCGTCAATACAATGTGCAACGGCATTATAAAGCGCAGAGCAGTCTCGAACGCAATCGGGCAAATAACATGTCTGTTCTTTATTAATGGTTATTTCACATAGCTTTCCTTCAGTTCTTTCTACCATTAAACATGCTACAAAAAAAAAACAAGACATCAAGACAAAAAAATTATATATAAGCTAATAATTTTGCATGTTTAATTGGAAATGGCAAAATTAAATTACCTGAAAATACAATCACGAGTGCAAGAAAATAAGAACATGATAACTTTGCCATGATCAATATTCTTTGTTGGATTTTTGTTTTCAGTGACTGGTGTGATAAGGATTATATGTCTATATATAATGGTTGTGAGGTAAGGGTGATCTTTTCTCTTTGTTAACTATTTATCAAATAAAAGAGAAATCATTTCTTAACTGAGAAATACAATAAATGGAATATTATAAATTAGTTTACATTTAATTTAAAGTAGACTTTTGACTAATGAAGAAATCTAAATCTAATTAATGAAAAGCTAACCAATCATAAACAGAAATGTAAAGTCAAGATTTTGTAGCTGTTATAAGACTATTTAGAATGGTACATTTATCAGTTGTTGACAAAAATAACAAATCAATGTGGCAAATTCTGTGTTGAAACTTATCAATGTCGTTAAAAACAAATTTTCATTGTAACGAAAATAGATTGATGAAGACAAGTGTAAGAAACTGATTGGATGCTCATATTTCTAACTTTTTTATCTCATTTATTTAACATCAAATATTTCATAAAATTATAATTATAAATAACTAAAAATGATGTTAAGTTTTTCTAATAGTGTCGATTCTGTTAAAAAAATATGGATTCTTTGGTTTCAGTTTTGCATACAGTTAGTTATTAATAAGTCCATTATATATACTAGAGTTTTGATCATGCTACACGTGGATTTGATTCTATATTTTGGTTTTACTTATATTGTTTTAGTTTTTTTTTTGTTAAAGTATTTTTTTCAAACGTAATAATTTTTTTCTACTAAAAGCTGTAATAAATGTGTTGTTCATTGTCTAATTGAAAAGTTTTTATTTAGTTATATTGAAGTAATAAGAGATTTATATTTGTCGTCAGAAAAAAGAGATTTATATTTATTTTTGTCTCTCTTTTCTTTAATTTGATCATATATTTTTGATCCTTTGATGTTTTGTTATCTTGATTTTTGTTTTTTACTATTTTAGTATTTATGTGTCTCATTTAATTACATTTTGAGTATATATCATTTTAATAAATTTAAATGTATAAGATTTAATATTTTAGTAATTTATATATTTAGAAGAGAATATTAAAAAGTGATTATTAAATTGAGAACTGAATAGACTTAACTTATACCCTTTCCTGAGTTTTTTTCGTTTATGTAGTATTATGTTTTTGAAAAGTAGTAGGATATTGATACATACATGTAAAGATTAATAAGTATGTAGGTATAACTTGTAGCCTTTTCTGTTTTGCTACTAATACGATTGGGCATAAAATCTGAATTCCAAGAATCAAACAAAATCTGATCTCAAAAGTAGTAACGAACTCGAAATGAAATTTGCTAAATATCTGAATGGGTCCAAATTTTAGTATTTAGAATACCACAACAAACCTTATTTATAATGAAATGTTTTGGTATCCGCATACATCCGAATCATATTTATATATATGAATATATTAGATACTTTTAGATTTAATAACAAAAAAAAATCCAATGTATATATGAAATATATAAAATAGCTAAATAATACTCAAAACACCAAAAATACTTAAATATCTATTGATTATTCATCTACATATTTAAAAAACTAATTTACATACACTACTTAAATTTATGTGTTATATATTATTTTTATTTTTTAACTTTTGAGAAATTTAAAGTATATATAAATTTGAAAATTTCAAAAATAATTCAGATGAGTTATCCAAACACGTAAAGATCCGAACCGAATCCTAAGTGAAATTTATAAATACCCGAAAATGACTAAAATCTTTACCTCCAAAATCTGAATACCTGAACTGAAACCTGGATGCCCACTCCTAATTACCATATTTTTTCCTCTTCGAAGAGAGTTTGCAAGGCTTAATTCTTTTTGAAACATATATTTAAAATTTAGTAAACCTAATCAATGCTTCTATTTGTTTGGTTAGTAGAATCCTCAATTCAGCAGTTTGAATATGATAAAAGTGTATAGCGATTATTATTATTCTTTTTTTTTAAAACAACATAAACGATTATTTCTAAACGTATTAATAGAAGAGTGATACACACTGTTTTGTAAATATATACATTTCTTCTATTTTGTACGTAATATTGTTGAAGAAAATGATTTTTTTTATATTCTAATATCTGAAGCATACTATTCAATTTTAAATTTGAATTTTTTTTGAAGTTTGATAATACTTTTGCTTCATATATGATTGAAAATTAATGATAGCTTTATCTATAAAGTTTTCTTTATATGAAAACATATATGTTTTTTATTATTTTGAATGAATGGGAAAATATATTCAACCCAAAAAACCTTTTTACAATGACGGTCTCTTTGTTTTATGAATTTTTAACTATCAAAGTGAAATAGACACGACAAAAGTCACTAATCCCATAAGTCAAATGCTTCTTTGCTTTCTAAGATTATTTCTGGAAAACAACAAAAGTTGTGTCACCACCGCACCTACAGTTCCACCACTTCCCATTATTCTTGCCATCACTCCTAGCTACGTGTCACCGGAAATTAAAAAAAAAACAATAAATCAATTAAACTGTAAATTAAAAAAAAATAGTAAAGTGGAAACAAATGGTACGACGGCAAATATGAGACTAGAAGCAGCTTGAACGAATATAGAGAAGACCCACGTAACAGCGACCGATCACCAGAGCGAGTTGATTCGTCCGAGTAACACACACAACAATCCAGCCACATATTGCACCATCCAAACCTCCCCAGAGCCCCCCTCTCATCATGAATCTTCTCCCCAACAAATCTGAAACCATCCCTCCTGTTGGCCGCGATGCAACGTTCGATATTTCGAAACTCACGGTAATCGTTCCCGCCGCCTCTAGTTTCACGTCGAATCGCTCATAAAAATATCCTTCGAGAATCACTTTCATTTTATGATGTGGCTTATGATTATAGTTACGGAGAGAGACATCTTGATAGGATTTTTGATTTATGAGCTTTGTAGACCACATTCTTTAAACAAAACAAAATTTAAAAATATAAAGCCCAAAATCATACTCCCTCCGTTTCAAATTAGATGTCATTCTAGAGGAAACAAATCGTTTCAAAATAAGTGTCGTTTTAGAGTTGCGAGACAGAATTTATTAGGTTTATATGATATTTTATTTTTCTATTGATTGAAAAGTGGTTAGGTGTATTGGTAATTGTGTTTTTATATTGAAAATGTGTAAAATTAAATATTTCCTTAATCTGTGTGTAAAAACCTAGAATGACAAATAAATTAAAACAGAGGGAGTACCAATTTCCGTGCTGACGTAGCAAAACGAAATGTCTTCGAATACTTTTTTCTGACGTGGATAATCTATCTAAGACTTATATCTCTCTTTTATATCTCTCTCATATATATATATATATGTGTGTGTGTGTGTGTTGAATATATATTTTATTTGAAACTGACTTTCAAATTTGTAATTTGCATGTAGACATACAGTTTTGGATGTAAATTTTTTAAGAAACTTACGTTAATGATGACCAAACCGTTGACTAATTGACACATACATGAGTTGTGATTTTATTATAAAATATAAAAGAGTGACTAATAATGTTGTATATCGACCAGAGATGGCATAATAATTCTGTAAATCTAATGACATGTATCTAATTTTTCGTAAATTTTATAGAATTCCATGTGCTGAAAAACAACATATTAATGTCGGGCTCTTTTAAGTTGATCAACAAAAGAAGTAAATAATATACTAGTTTTTATTGGCTAAATACTGTGACATACGTTTTAGATAAACCGCAAAATTATCAACACTTTTTAATTGTTATGAATGGCCCAATAATGTTAAAGCCCAGAAACAGAGTATAAAGCTTTTTATACTATTTTAAAGGTGGAAGTGTTGGGAGCAGAGAGATCAGATCAGAGAGAGCAATGGAGTACCGCAAAATCAAAGACGACGACGATGAGGTTCCTTCTCATCTCTTTCTCTTGCTTTCAATTAGGGTTTCTTGTACAACTCTCAGTAATGTACTTTAATCTTCAGGACGCTTCTGATGTCGAGAGTTTGAAGGGAAAATCTCACACCGGTGAGCTTATTATTCTTTTTCTTTAAACCTCATTTTGTTGTATGATATGATGCTCATTGGTGATATTCGAGATTTTAACAGTTGCTTCGAGTAACATCGCTCTGGCTACTCTTGGTACTGGTGGATCCACTGAGCGTATAAACTGGAAACGAAAGTAAAGTTTCTTTTTTTTCTTTTTTTTTTTGGTAAAGTTATTTTTTTTTGTGATTAAAAGAGTTGATTGGTGGTGTGGGCAGGGGTGTAGTCACATGTGCACTCACTATTCTCACGAGCTCTCAAGCTATACTCATCGTTTGGTCTAAACGAGCTGGCAAGTATGAGTACAGTGTCACAACCGCCAACTTCTTGGTCTGTATTTGATGCCCATTGAATGTGATGTCAGTGTATCTTTCAAGCTATAGCAACTTTGTGTAGTAATATCTCGTTTTTTTCTGAACAGGTTGAGACTCTGAAATGTGCGTTGTCTCTGCTTGCATTGACAAGAATATGGAAAAATGAAGGTGTTACTGACGACAATAGGTTATGCCTTCTCTTCTTCGGATACTCGAGTATTATACTTATGGGTTTTCCCACTAGCATCATCTTCACTTAGTTTCCTTTTATGTTCAGAGTTGTAATCACGTACTATCTTTACCTGTGGCTTGTATTTCTGATTGAAATTTTTGGCCTTACTGATACTCAAATTAATGTTTTTGATATCAGGTTAAGCACAACATACGACGAAGTTAAAGTCTTTCCCATTCCTGCTGCTTTGTATCTTTTCAAGAATCTCTTACAGGTTTGGCTTTCCTGATTTTTTTTTTTTTGGCTTTAGGTCAATGTTTGTAGTTTCTATGTTAATCAGTTTCTAACTAATTAGTGGTGTATAAACCTTTTTGCGTGGCAGTATTATATTTTCGCGTACGTTGACGCTCCAGGATATCAGATATTGAAGAACCTGAACATCATAAGTACTGGTGTCTTGTACAGGATTATACTTAAGAAAAAGTAGGTTGTTTATTCTTCCAAATGGATTTCATTACTCTTTCTCTTCTTGTTCAAAACACAGATGCTTGATGTCAACTACGAACAGGCTCTGCTAATTCCTTTCTTCTTTAACAGGTTGAGCGAGATTCAATGGGCGGGTTTCATCCTATTGTGTTGTGGATGCACCACTGCTCAGTTGAATTCAAAGTAAATTTCTCTCGCTCTTGGCATTTCCCCCTTTGATTGTGTTACTGCTATCAACATAGGTTTCACTGATTCGTTCATATGTGCATGTCTAACTCTCCACTGATTTTTATTACATATCCTCATATTGGATATTGCTTTTTCAGTTCTGATCGTGTACTTCAGACATCTCTTCCTGGTTGGATTATGGCAATTGTAAGTTGTTACTCACGTAACTCACCTTAGTATTGCTAATACCTACAAAGAGTAGTGAAGCTTCTTTCACGTGCACACCAATTGATATGATTGTTTATCTTGTTTCTAGGTTATGGCTCTATTAAGTGGTTTCGCTGGAGTGTACACAGAGGTGAGCTTATCAGGAACTTTCACTCATAAGCTAGCACTGATTTACTACTCCCTTTTCTATCTTGTAAGTATTTTGCTTTCCATTTTGGTAGGCTATTATAAAAAGGCGGCCTTCAAGGAATATAAATGTACAAAACTTCTGGTTATATGTCTTCGGGATGGTTTTCAATGCTGTTGCTATAGTGTTCCAAGATTTCGATGCTGTTGCTAATAAGTAAATCTAAACCCCATTTCTTGATTTTGTCCTTTATTATTGGCTACAAATTAGTTCATCTGCTCTGGTATTGAATGTGCAAGTTTTCCAATTTCAGGGGATTCTTCCATGGTTACTCATTCATCACAGTACTCATGATTCTTAACCATGCTCTCAGGTAAATTCTTACTTTAGAAACCAGACTCTTCTCGTAGCTCTAGTTTCAGTTAGTGAAGTTAACGCATTAAAAACACTGTTCTCCTGTCGTTTTTTCCAGTGGGATTGCTGTGTCAATGGTGATGAAATATGCAGACAATATCGTAAAGGTAGTAAAATTTCGTTCTCCATCAGATTCCCCTAACTAGTCACTTTTGTAGACGGAGTTTGAACTTTATCAATCGTTATGTAGGTTTATTCAACATCAGTGGCAATGCTTCTCACCGCTGTTGTCTCTGTGTTCCTCTTCAATTTTCATCTTTCCCTTGCCTTCTTTTTGGGTTCAACGTAAGTTAATACAGTTGGACAAAACAATCAATCATCTCAACTTTTCGTATCTTATCAAAAGTAGTCCATCATTTATGGACATAAGAGCTGATGCATTACTGTGCTTATGCTTTGCAGGGTTGTGTCTGTTTCAGTATATTTGCATTCAGCCGGGAAGCTACTATAGTAAAAGAAACATCTCTGAACTGTCACTATTCTCTAGTACAGAGTTAAAGCTTTTGAACAATTGCGATTTTGTATTTCGTGTATATTTGATATACATTACTGTCTAAAAGTGAAGCTATAATGTTGAAAATATTGCATTTTATATATTAGATCATTCATTCTTTACCTTTGTCTACACGTTTTCCACTTATACTTGCTTATTGTTAATCAACATTACGTGTTCTTGAGTCTTAAGAGTTAAGAAACTACATGAGATAAATAGCCTTGCTCCACAAATGAGGCAATGCAGTCATCGAACATCTCTTCAAGGGACTTGAACTTGAGTCCGAGACTCTCTATCTTCGAAGTGTCAAAGTCATAATGCAGCCTATCTAGTTTCTCAAACCTGTTCAAAGATAAGATTATTTCATTGTATTCAAAGCATAGAAAAGTCTTGAGAAAAAAGGGTTTTAAAGATCAGCGTCTCATAACCTCTTGGGGATAGGGAGTGATGGGTAACGTGTGGATAAGAAGGAAACTAGTTCCTCTAGCGTGACAACTTTAGAGCTACAAATATATCTGCCTTGAGCAGCTTCGTGTTCGAAAACTAGGATGTGGGTTCTTGCCACGTCGTCTATATGAACATACCCCATCTGTCCATGCCATTGAAACTTCTCTGTTTCTCCTGTTGTGTTGAATAATAACAAAATCATAAGCATCTGCTACTAATACTAGTGATGTTGCCAAGAGAGTAAAGTACCTTTAAGCAGCCCGAGGACATCGGATGCTGTAGAGCACAGATCACGAGGCAGGCTTGGTCCAACGAGGAAGGATGGTAGAACAGTGACAAGGTCAATACCATTCTCTTCGCAGAACTTCCATGCAGCTTGCTCGGCTAGTGTCTTTGATAAAGCATACCAGACCTTTTATTTTGCCATGTCGCATCACAAACTGTTAGCTGATATATGATTCTTGTTGTTGAGAAAAAAAAGACTATTCAAATGATTATACCTGGAAACGCTTACAGAGTTCAACAGAGGTCCAAACAGATTCATCAAGAGGGATATTAGGATTAAAATCATCTCTGATCCTAACTGTTGAAGAGGATGAGGTGAGAACCACACGCTTCAATGACTGATTCTTCCTGCATGATCTCAGTACATTCAGTGTACCCTCTATAGCTGGTTTCAAAATCTCCTCCTATGATCAGATCACAATATGTTAAAATGTTACACAAAGCATACTGTGTGACCAGAAGGAAAAAAAAAACTTGTAGTGGCAATCATGCCTCTGGATTAGAGGTAGGTTTGAGGACAGGAGAAGCAGTATGGAAAACTCCATGGCATCCCTTTATGGCTTTATCAAAGCTTCCTTCTTCCATTAAATCAGCTTTCACCAACCTTAGTCTCTCCTTTGCTCCTTCCAGTTTCCAAAGGTGTGCAAGCTTCTTCTCATTTCCTGTGGAAACGAGAAGACTTAAACTGAGTCTCACTTTTGGCTAAGCTTATTACCATTTTAAAGCAATGACAAGATGGATAGACAAACCTGGATCTCTGACTGTTCCTATAACTTCATAACCCTCATGGAGAAGCCTCTTCACAAGCCAAGAAGCTAAGAAACCTGAAGCTCCGGTAACACAAACTTTTCCTTTTGGTTGATCCATTCTCTGATAACGATGGAATCACACTAGACTAGTTATATAGCAATACCAAGGTAAAGGTAAGTATGGATTAGGTAGATCATGTAACTCATGTGAGGTTTTGCTTATTCATCACAAAGCTAGTTTTTATGAAGGTTGTTCAACCACCACAATGGCCTGACTAATATTTTCTCTATGAAACAAGTTCTCCATGTTCTTGATTTTTCAGACGATGGATTTCAAGAAAATGCAGAGTTTCCTTCTATGGAAACTAATCTTCCTCACAATACAAAATTAGAGGAAAAGGCAACAGTTATGATTGTTGACAGTCTCCAAGTAGTGAGAGCTATCTCAATATGATATAAGCCAAGTAGAAATTTACAAAAGTAGACAAATTTACAAAAGTAGACAAATTTACAACGTCTGGTTTATCCGATAGTCTGATCTTAACGGATCATAAATTAAATCTGACGTGGCTCAAGCTCCTACGCTACAAGTCAGCTAATTAAGTCTGGTTTATATTGGTTTAGTTCCATTTGATCGGTTTAATCAAATTTTTACAATCCTAAAAACCCTAATCAAAATATATTTATTTACCATGTGATTAGACTGGGCCTAAATAGCGCGTAAGATATTGGGCTTACACTAAACAAATAAAAGCCTCTTACCATTATGGTTCAAACTCCAATAGGAAGAAGCAGTGGCTGTTGTGTCTCGTCTTCTTCCCAATCCAATCCATTACAGCTGACGTAATAATAATAATTAATCGACATATAAAAAATTATTTTATTAAAGATTAAAAAAAAAAAAAGATTTTATCTGTTGTCTTCGTCTCTCTTGTGCGCTTGCCACCACAACGTTGTCTTCTCGGGCTACTCATCATATCTCTTTGATTGGTCTCGCCTCCGTCTTTTCATCGTCTTCTATCTCTATTTTCTTACTGCATCCTTGTTTTTTAACTCTAGTTTTTTCTTCTGTATAGGGTTTAAGTTTTATCTAATGGCTTCCAATCCAGACAAGAATCTGTCTCCTTCAGGTAACCTTTGCTTTCACCAATCTCCTCCATATAATAATAATACAGTTTGATCTGGTATTGAATCGTTTCTGAGTTTATAGAATTGTATTTTGGATTCTCACTGTAGATGATAAACCGGAATCAGATAACAAGAGTCCTAAACCGGAATCAGAGAGCAAGAGTCCTAAACCGGAATCAACAGCTTCATCAGCTAACCCTGGCTTAAATTTCAATGCTTTTGATTTCTCTAATATGGCTGGTATCCTCAACGTAAGTGTGTTCACTTTCTTGTAGCAAAGTTATCTTCTTTGGAGCTTTTTTTTACTGATGGTGTTTTTTTTTTGTTTCAGGATCCAAGTATCAGAGAATTAGCTGAGCAGATTGCTAAAGATCCTGCCTTTAATCAGTTAGCTGAGCAGCTTCAGAGATCTATTCCAAACGCAGCTCAAGGAGGTGGAGCAGGAGGTGGTGGGTTCCCTAACATTGATCCACAACAGTATGTTAGTACGATGCAGCAGGTTATGCATAACCCTGAGTTTCAGACTATGGCTGAGCGTCTTGGTAACGCCTTAGTGCAGGTGAAACACAATATTAGGACAATACGTTCCGTTTTTTATTTCTTTCTGGTTATTGAGTTATGGCTTGGAATGAATCTGTTTCTGTTTTTGTCTTCAGGATCCACAAATGTCTCCTTTCTTGGAGGCTTTCTCAAACCCTGAAACAGCGGAGCATTTTACTGAGCGTATGGCGCGGATGAAAGAGGATCCAGAGTTGAAACCTATACTTGATGAGATTGATGCTGGTGGTCCTTCTGCTATGATGAAGTCAGTGATATACAATCTTTTGTTTTTCTTTTCTGAATGTTTTTTTAGAACTTTTTTTTGCTAATGGAGGAAGGTTTTTTTTAATATGGTATTTTTTAGGTATTGGAATGATAAAGATGTGCTGAAAAAGCTTGGTGAAGCAATGGGTATGCCTATTGCTGGCTTGCCAGATCAGGCTGCTTCCGGTGAACCCGAGGTTGCAGTAGAAGAAGGCGAAGAAGAAGAAGAGTCTATTGTTCATCAAACCGCCAGTCTTGGTGATGTTGAGGTTAGACTGCTTCCTACTTTGTTAAACTGCTCACATGCTTGATTGACCATTTGGGGTTTTATCATTTTTGTTGCTTAAAGATTAGGTAGAAACTCTATTCCAAATTCAAACTTGTCTTGTTGATTGAATTAGGGTTTGAAAAATGCTTTGGCGTCTGGTGGTAACAAAGATGAAGAAGATTCTGAAGGAAGGACAGCATTGCATTTTGCTTGTGGATACGGCGAGGTATCTTATCAATCTATGGCAATTTAATATTCCTATACAGGTTTTTCTCTTTTTTTGTTTGATTAGCTGCTGAAGTTAAGTATCTTTATCATTCATTCACTTGGTAGACAAGTAACCAGCCTACTACACTTAGGAGTTTTCATTACACAATTACTTGTAGCATGGTTAATATTTAGTCAAAGAAGAATGAGATAGAAATAAGATTAGCGATTACTTCCACTTTTTAAACTTTGTTTATAGCTAATGGATTATATTGAGATTTGACTCCATTGATGATCTCTTTCCGCAGTTGAAATGTGCTCAAGTTCTTATCGATGCTGGAGCAAGTGTTAACGCCGTTGACAAAAACAAGAACACACCTCTGCATTACGCTGCTGGTTATGGGAGGAAAGAGTGTGTAAGCCTTCTCCTTGAGAATGGTGCTGCTGTGTAAGTCTCACAACACAACACTTATAGAGAAACGACTCCACTAATACCCTTTTATTAAGACCCAAGTTATATATATACGCTGTGTATGGTTCGCAGGACTCTTCAAAACCTAGACGAGAAGACACCTACTGATGTGGCCAAGCTCAACAACCAGCTCGAGGTGGTGAAGCTGCTCGAGAAGGATGCTTTCCTTTGAGCATGGATGCTATGATATTGCCTTTGATGGATCTGTCTTGTGTTGTGTCTCTTGAACCAATTTCACAGACCTCTCTGTATACTTCTTTTTCTAATTTCACTAGTTACTACTCTCTCTCTCCTTCTAAACTTGTCTCCTATGGTATTTTTGATTTCATCAAAAGTCAATAAAGAAAGAAAGAGCAATCCATGTTTTCACTTCTCATAATTAGTTTACTTTTGTAACAAAATTTTCAAGAATCATTTTGGTTTGAAAGATATGTATTAAGACCAAACTACTTCATACCAAAGTGATTCTATTCTTTTGTGTACTGTTGTCTGAAAATTCCCTATGTCGGAAGCTTTCCATATTTATACACAAGCTTCCAAATCAAATTCTATAGTTTATATATTATTAAAAAATAGTTAAAGTCCTGTCTCTTGTTCTTATACATATACGTTCGCAATGAATTGCATGCATCGTTCGCGCTTTTTAATAAAGTCTTTGCTAAGCAGAGCACGAGGCATTGCACGTCTTGGATCCACTCTCTCTCAGCCGCAACCACCGTCGTCTCTCTCCTCCACCGTCATGAGTAGACGTGAAACTCACACAACAAGACTCTGCATCGTCGGTAGTGGTCCAGCGGCTCACACGGCGGCTATCTACGCAGCTAGAGCTGAACTTAAACCTCTTCTCTTTGAAGGATGGATGGCTAACGACATAGCTCCAGGCGGTCAACTAACAACCACCACCGACGTTGAGAACTTCCCTGGCTTTCCAGAAGGTACGCTAGTCCATAGTGCACCACCCAAACGATAGTTTAGGTCATATTGTATGAATCAGGGCCATGTAGAGAGGTCGGACCCGGATATAAAAATAAAAAATTATTAAGATTTTTTCAAAAATATATACGTAATTATGGTCTAAAACTTTAATTTAGATATACTGGTAAATTTAAAACTTTTAATTTAAAAAAACGTCAAACATATAAATTAATTGATAGAGTATTAACTTTAAGATAATTACTTCATTACATCGTTAAATTTACCACTAGTAGGAGTTGAGCATATTTAATTTAATTTTTCATTTAATTTTTTAGTTAGTAATATGTAAACATAATTCATATTTCTTTTATAAATGTAAAAAAAATAGTTGTTCATAATTTAATTTTTCATATAATTTTTTAGTTAGTAATATGTAAACATAATTCATATTTCTTTTATAAATGTAAAAAAAATAGTTGTTCATAATTTAATCTTTCATATAATTTTTTAGTTAGTAATATGTAAACATAATTCATATTTCTTTTATAAATGTAAAAAAAAAATAGTTGTTCATAATTTTCTGAAGGTATCCTCGGGGTAGAGCTCACAGAGAAGTTCAGGAAGCAGTCAGAGAGATTCGGTACGACTATTTTCACCGAGACGGTGACTAAAGTCGACTTCACGTCGAAGCCGTTTAAGCTGTTCACAGACTCCAGAGCCGTTCTTGCAGACGCTGTGATTCTCGCTACTGGAGCTGTGGCTAAGCGGCTTAGCTTCCCTGGCTCTGGTGAAGGCTCTGGAGGTTTCTGGAACCGTGGAATCTCAGCTTGTGCTGTCTGCGACGGAGCTGCTCCTATATTCCGTGACAAGCCTCTTGCGGTTATCGGTGGAGGCGATTCGGCGATGGAGGAGGCTAACTTCCTCACCAAGTATGGTTCCAAAGTGTATATAATCCATAGGAGAGACGCTTTTAGAGCTTCCAAGATTATGCAGCAGAGAGCTTTGTCGAATCCTAAGATCGTTGTGATTTGGAACTCGAAGGTTGTGGAGGCTTATGGGGAAGGGGAGAGAGGCCTTCTTGGAGGGTTGAAGGTGAAGAATGTGGTTAGTGGAGAGGTTTTGGATTTGAAAGTTTCTGGATTGTTCTTTGCGATTGGTCATGAGCCAGCTACGAAGTTTCTTGATGGTGCTGTTAAGCTTGATTCTGATGGCTATGTGGTGACTAAGCCTGGTTCTACACAGACTAATGTTGCTGGAGTTTTTGCGGCCGGTGATGTTCAGGACAAGAAGTATAGGCAGGCGGTAACAGCTGCCGGAACTGGTTAGTTATCTACATCTTCCTTAACTTTGTAGTGTTTGAGTTGTGTTTCTAAAATGAATGTTGTAACAAGTGGCATTAGCTCATAGACATGATCTAGTGACGTTGAGACAAATAAGATTATGATGTGGTTTTGTGTTAATAAAATTATAGGCTTTCATTTAGAACCTCTTGGTAATCTAAAGAAATGGTTATTGTTAGTTATTTTAATGTTTAGCTATTTGAATTTGTGTTTAATGTGTGTTTTAAGCTCATCTGCAACCTTGTGGCTTCCATTGCAAGGAACAAATTTGTGTTCTTGAACTTCGTATTTTTATAACATGTAGTTCAATTAAAATTTGATGCAAGCTAAGGTTTTGTGTTTGGAGTAAGTCTTAGCTGAGTGTGTTGTTTTGCTTGGCTTAGGAGTTAGTAGAGAGCATTAATTGTTACATACTCACTCTGTTTAGTTATGTGTCTAAAACACCTTCTCATCACAACTCGTTTGATTGATTGTAAAGGATGCATGGCAGCTTTGGATGCGGAGCATTACTTACAGGAGATTGGATCTGAGCAAGGTAAGAGTGATTGACAAATGCTCAGATCAAGCGTTGGTGATATAGCTAACTGTTACTGATGCAAATATATTCGGTAAACATGATTTGAGCCATGCAAGACATAGAAATGATTTGTCCAAAACTACCTACTAATGCAAATTAAATACTTTATAATAATACAAACATGTGTTTATAGAGATGGTTAATGTACGCATAATTTAACCATAAGGTTAACCTAACTATACCAGAAAAATCTGAACCATATATATAGAATACTATAGAACATTCGAGTATATAAATTTCATCGTTTTTAATATATGATGTTTAGCCTTCTATAGTGTTTAGATTTCTTTTTTTTTTTTTTTTTGATAACCCAGTATCCGACTACAAAGCGTGATCGACTAGCCCACCGGGCCTAAGCCCATGCCATGACAGGATTTTTAAGCGTCCACTTAAGGGTCCCTGGTTAGGCTAAGTGGTCTGGAGCGCCACACCAACTCCGCATGTAAATTATGTGGTGGCCGGGGTTCAAAGTCGGGTGGCGGACACCTCAGCCGAGGTTCCTTTACCACCAGGCTACGAAGCCCGGTTAGTGTTTAGATTTCTTGTTCTTTACAACTCTACAAATCAAATTCCTTTTATTTCATTTTATTTTAACCTGCAATGATTATAGAAAAATTGCACCCTATATACATACAAAAAACACAAATGCACAACTAACTAAAATTCTCCCATCTCTCCTACTTTTTCTTCTTATCTCTCTTTACTCTCTTTCCCAAAATCTTTTTTTCTTTTTTTTCTTGGTTATTTGGCAAAAAGTCCCCATCTTATAATTTGTTTTTTTCTTTGATTATTGAGTCTCGTAGAAGAAGTTAAATTTAAACAGTAAATATCCAATTAAAGTGAACTATATTATTCATTCAAGGCACCATATATGATATACCTGAGTTGTTGAGTCAAAGACTTGTGTTTAAACTTTAAATGGATGAGACTTCCTGACACACTTGATTTTATTAAATTTACTTGTTCACAAGTCTATGAAATGAAATGAACTCCACCCGTGACAGTAAAACAAGTCTCTGAAACCTTTAATTTAGGATGTAAGTTTCCGACAAGGCGACAACATGCCAAACGTGAGTCTCTAATCTCTCAATACTACTGCTTCGAGTTAGAGGCTCTAATTTGTTCAGCTTAAAATATCTAAATTTAATGTGGTTTCTTTAATGCAGATTGTGTGTATCCAATACATTGCAAGAGATTTGCCATGACGAGGCCGGTAAAAAGTTAAGATAGATAGTAGATTAAAAGGGACATGTAAACTGTGAACACTAAAAATAAGTAGGTAAAAAAGGTTAGGGAATATTAAGTCATTTGAGAGATGAAGTGAAACTTTGAACTCTATACTACTTTATTGACTATGACAAAAGATAGTAGGAGGAAATACCTCTATCTATAAGTTAAAGATATAAATACATTTATTTTTCTCTTGTACTTTAAACCTCGGACCATCCTCTCTATCGAAACTTTATTTTATTCTTCTTAGTTTATTAGTTGATTGGATGTATATATTCGTGATCATCTCCATCTAAGAAGAAAATATTCGTGAAAGCAAACCTTCACTTTACACTATACACATTATACGCTGAAAACTAAATGACTATCAAAGAAACTGAAACACAAAAGTTGGAAATATGTTCTAGTACTTTACACTATAATTTTTTCTGAGAATATTTATCAAATAATGTTAAAAATACGTACGTAGAAACCAGCTTTTCCAAAAAGGGTGAAAATACGCTGTATTAGACAAGAAAATACAGAAAAAGTTGGGCAAAAGTGAGCTATTTGTAGACGACAAAGAACATTAAAAAGCGAAGTTAAATGATAAAAAGTGTTTTATAATAAATATTTTCGAGGAAAAAGAAAGAAAAGAGATAAGGCATAATATTCCATGAAGTGAAATTGAAAGGTTGGATAATATTGGGGCTTGTCATGCGTTTCTAGTGTCTATGAGTTGGGTGGTACGTTTATCGTTTCGTTTCAGATATTCCTCTTTCTCCAGCTTTTCCCCTTTATCACTTTAGTTTTATTCCCACTATTTATATTTTTCACAAAGTGATGTTAGTCTGGCTGCATTTGATCGTCTATCTCTAGGTTAAACACAAGATAAAAAATAATAAAAATGAATGAAGGTATGTGGAACTTATAATCACAACTACAAATTAATTAGTCTGTGTGTTTAACCTTGTCGATATCAATGTGTGAAATTAGTTATATTCTCACACAAGTAACCATTAAAAAAACTGCGAAGATAACTATCTGAATCTATAAGTATAGACTGTATAGTCAATTAGTCAAATATAGTCGAATTACTATGATGGTGAATGGATGTTGTGTCATGTGGTGCCGTCAACTTTATGTTTGTTCAATATGGAGTATTTGCAGATATTTTGAGATATTTTGTTAGATCAATAAATGTTTGTTACATTAATTTATCCTCATCAACTTGCAATCTTGCAATCACAAAAAATTATGTAAACCCGTGAGTAATAAAGTACGTCAATCCATAAATGAAAAAGGTTGAATTGCTATAATGGTGTAAGAGAGCCTAACAAATTAATTTCAATTAATTTATGTTTCTTTTTTTGTCAACTTCCTAATTTGTGTTTTTATGTTTGATATTTTGGAGATATTTTGTTAGATAGATATTTTGAGAATATAATTGTTAGGTACGCACAATTCTGTGGGATTATATGATGAAGTTGAAAATAAATGACAAAAGACATCTGTGGCGTGTTATGTGATCGATTTGTATAGTCGTTTTTTACTTCTTTCACGTTATAGAATCAAATACCACAAGTCTGCAATTTTGTATATTTATGGTCATTGGATGAAAACCAACTTGTAAATTTCTCTGCTTATTCGTATTGAATGAAAGTGGGACTATACATCTTTCTTTGAATCATGATTAAATATGAGAAATACATTTAAACACACTCACACGTTTATTCATTTAATTCACCTATTCGTAAGAACTTAGTTAAATATCACAGTCAGTCCATTGTTAGCAGTAGCACTGAATATTTAACTAGTTTCATGTTGGAATTACAGTTTCGCTAAACCATCAAACAAATTAATTGACACTTTACTACTTGTGCCGTTACTTTTTCATAAAGGAAATAACTTTGTTGACAAAAAGTTAATTTGTACTCGGCTAAAGTCATCTGTCGGAAAAAGATAAACGACCAATCACTTGCTAGATACTTTGCAAAACATTACACGGAAATTAAGGTAATAGTACATATTTTTCAGTTCCAAATAATTCTTTTAGGTCTTTATTCTTTTTTCTTTTGGCTTCTGTGCTCACACGGATTCACATGACCAACTCTCTTGTCATTGCTCATGTTGTCCACATCAGTTAAAACTTAAATATACTTAAAAAATTACTTTTACCCAAATTGTGATTTTCTTGAAAAGAAATTAACATGTCGAAATTAGAAACATACATCTGATTGATTCAGATTCAGAACAGTGTTACAAAGGACACTAGACATAGATCGAAGTAACTAAAAGACCTCTAGTTCCTAATTAATTAAGAGGATAATTTACTTTTAATCATGCCGATAACTTTTCAATTATCAAATTAGTCTAAATAAACTTTTCAAGGAAGAAAAGCCTGAATATTAGCGGAACTGAACTGTGAAGGAGGAAGAGTCTGATCTTTGACCTGAGTCTCCGCCGTGGAAGCGTGAAGTCCACACCGATCACACTTCACCGGAACCAAAATTCTACGACAAGAAGGACACGACGACCGAGAAGTCAACCACTTGTCTATGCACGCCACGTGGAAAGCGTGGCTACATAGCGGCAGGATCCTGATCTCTTCTCCGTCTGAAAACTCCGTTAAGCATATAGCGCACTCGGTGGTTGATTCTCCGTCTCCGGCGGAGGAGCTCGGCGAGTCTGCGGCGGTGAAGGTGGACTTAGGGAGGGACTGGAGAGCTTTTTTCTTGAGGCCTTTGCTCGGCGGCGGAGATTCTCTTACGGCGGAGAAATTAACGCCGGCGATACGGCGGAGCCAGGCGCAGCGAGCTACTGCGGCTAAGCCGGATACGCATATGAGAGCGCAGAGGAGAGCTGAGAGGATCACGATCATGTCGGTTTCCGCGGCTAGGATTTCTTCAGGTGGTGGCGGCGCCGCCGCTGATCCGAGGAATCTAGTGGAGCGTGTCATGTTGTTTTGAAGAGAAAGATGAAACGTGAAAGTGGTGAAGATAAAGAATCTGTTGTTGTTTAGAGAGGAAGAAGAATCTGATCCAACTAGTAATAATAGAGAGACACACATACACATCTATACTTATATGTCTGATTGCTGATAATAAATAATTATTAAATCCATGTCATATCGGCAGAATTATTTGTATGAAAAGAAAATAAAGTAGTTTTACAACTTCTACAAAAGAATTTAAAAAGGAGACTGAAGTATCCATAAAGCCAAACATATTTGCATATTTACTAAGAGTATAAGTCTGATTTATCTAAATATGTCTTCATTTGTATCTATACTATTATTTAAGAAGTAATTTTGTTTAATTGTCATGTTCTCCATAAGTTTAAGAATTTTGTTTATTTATCATACTTTTAATATTTATATATAATTTATTTATAAATAAAATGAATTTATATGAATATAACATATTTTTAGAAAACAAGACAATTCTTGTTAATAATGTTGTTATCTTGAACTATATTTCTCTATATAAAACTTAAATTCTAAATTAAGATAGAAAAATTATTCTATGTATTATATAACTAAAACGAATTTATATCAATAATTTTATATTTTTCTAAAATACGAGAATTTTTATGTATTATGTTGTTATGTTGAAAATATATTTTCCTATTATAAAACTTAAAATTATGATATAAATTATATTAATGATATTTAAATATAAATAATTAAAAAAATATTTGAAAAGTGAATTTGTTGATTTATTAACTTCTCTATGATCCTATGGAATTTTGATCATTTATCATAATTTCTTTCATTTTGTTTATTATTTATTATATAATTAAAACTAATTTATATTAATAATATGATATTTTAGAAAATAAGTTAATTCTTATGTATTATGTTGTTATCTTGAAAATATATTTTTATTATAAAATTTAAAATTAAAATGTAAAAATCTGTACGGTTATTTAAGAAGTGAATTAGATATTTGCTGATTTGTCATATTTTCCATGATTTTAGGTAACTTTGATAATTTATCATAATTTCTATAATTTTATATAAAAATTATTATATATTTAAAATAAATTTATATTAATAGTATCAGACTTTTAGAAAATAAGATACTTCTTATGTATTATGTTGTTGTCTTGAAAATATATTTTTCTATTAGAAATTTAAAATTAAGATATAAAAAGTTGTAGTTATTTTATAATTAAAATAAATTTACACTAATAATATTATACTTTTAGAAAATAAAGTAATTCTTATGTATTATGTTGTCATTTTGAAAATTTATTTTTATATTATATAGTTTAAAAGTAAAATAGAAAATATCTATTTAGTAATAAATATAAAATCATCACTCAATCAAAATTATTTAAGAAGTGAATTTGCTAATTTGTTAAGTTCTCCATGATTTTAAGTAATTTAATTATATTTCATCATTTCTATAATCTTATATAATTAAAACGAGTTTATCATATTATATTTTTAGAAAATAAATAACTTATGCATTATATTGTTATCTTAAAAATATGTTTTTCTTTTGTAAAATTTAAAATTAAGATATAAAATTATAATATTATAATTAAATATAAATCAAGCAAAATAATTATAGAAATATTCTTTTAAATATTTCTGATGTTTGAATTTTTCCATTTATAATTATTTGATGTTTGATTTGTACTTTTTGAAAACATAAGTAATAAACTAATGAAACGTCAACCAATAAATATTCATAAGAGAATTATGTACGCACTTGCGGGCAAAACATCTAGTAAGTTTATTGTAGTATATCATTTGAACATTGAATATATAGCTGTGTGTTTTTTTTCATCTGGAGGTTTTTATTGACAGTATTGTTGGATAAAAAACAGAAAATGCCAGAATCATTACATAAAAAACTAATTCGTGGTTAAGGTACATTAATTAAAAAAAATTATTAACTATGTAATTTTAAAACATCCCAATGTAAGTAGCATGAGATATTAGAAAGTTAGGAACATGTGTCAACATAAATACGGCAGCTCAAATTAACTATTACTATCATTGTATCATATAAAACTAGTTTAGATATTAATAAATTTGGAAATATCGTAATCGTGTACCAAATCATTCCCTTATTATAAACAAGAATCAAATTGCCGTATACTATTAAGAATCAATCAGAGAAAAAGATGGGTAGGTGTGGGCACTCTTTATAGGTTTAATTGACGAACTCATCATGAAAAGGTATAACAATAAGTTACTTTCTTACCTAAACCTACTTCGACTAGACTCTTTTATTGATTTGTTCTTTCAATTTTAATTCTCTCTATTTTCAGTTCATTTTCTTTGGCATCGAGAATAATACAAAAGATGTGAATTAAAAAGAATACCAAAGATGTGAATACGTGTTTGACCAAGATGGATTAGAACTTACGAGAATAATAACAAGTTTCAAATGAATTGTACACTTGCAATGGAATAACACTTGGTGAGAATACGTGTGATGTGAGTCTTAACGTCTTTTATTGAACCACTATAAGTGAAAAAAGGAAACCGAGTTCATAAACCAATGATTAAAATAACAATACATTCGCACAAGAAGAAAATCAACAATAATGGAGGAGACTTGAAGCATATAAAATGTATAAAAAGAGAAAGGAAAACAACAAATAATGGAAAATCATCAATTATATTGAAGATAAGAGCATCAATGAATGATCCATCGTTTCGGATAACGCCTACATAGATGACGTTTGTCATTATGTGTTGTTTGTTTTTACACAGGTAAATATGCTAAATATATTGTCCTCTAGATCATAGTGTCATTTTTTGTCTAACTTTCACGTTGTATTTTGTGTTTGTTTAATGTACATGTATCCTTTTGTGTATGGACAAGGAATACGACGAGCAGATTTATCTTTTGACAATTTTTTGGACAATATCTTTTGACATATAAATGATAAGAGTCCATGCAATTCCAGCTAAACCAAGATATAACTCGATGCATATATCAAATAAAAAAAAATGATAAGAGGAATGGCCGTGTGCCGTGTGGTTGGTCCTTTTGGACTCTGTTGAAGTACCAAAGGTTGAAAACCTAAATGCCCATAAAACGCAGTTTGAGACTTCGACGAGTTGAACATGGAAGGCAATAAATGAGTCAAAGCCATGCCCTCAAGCTTGTTACGTGTAACGTCTACTATTATATGTGTCCATGTTCGTAACGCAAGCTTCATGTCATTGTCGGCGCGCAAACTATTGTTGACCTTTTGGTCGTGAAACATTAATTTCAACATATATTAGCACATCACGCAACATAAAGATCGATGCAGATGCAGTTGTCATGCCATGATTATAAAAATACTAGGTATGGACCCGTACGTTGCACGGGTTTGTTTATTTTTTTATTTTATGAAAACATAAAAAGAATGAGAAATTTTTTTACATCAATTTTAGAATTTAGGTGTATATTATGGGACACATTTTTGAATTAAGAACCTATTTTGACATAATTTTTAATTTTTCTGCTTCATGTTTTAAAATAGTCAATAATGTTTTTGTTTTTATTAATTGTTCTTTTTTATATTTATTTCACTATAATTAAGTAAAATGAGAAAAAATATAACCATAAATAGTTTTAGTTTGCCATAACCTAGCCCAGTCAAATTAGAAACTCAAATAATATTTACCAAAAGTCTAGAATTGGATTTGTCCGTTGTCAGATTAATACAGTTTGTAGCATTCTTACAATATTGTCAACTTGGCATTATCATTGCAAATCTATAAATTTCATTATCAATTCTTTTTTCAATTATAAAAATGGAAAATTTTTACTAACGAAAAAAGTAGAGAAAATAGTATTAAATAATTTTTAATTTTCATTTTCTTAAAAATGAGATATTTTAACACATATACAATTTAACAAAAAAATTACAATGGAATATTATTTTTAAAAGTTTCATATTTAATAGTCAAAATTATTTTACATATTTGTTTCTTTAGGATTTAAAAAAAAGAATTTTTCTTAAAAAATAATATTAAATAATTTTGAAATTTAGATTTAACATTAAATAATTTTGAAATTATTTGTTTTAAAAATTATTTGTTTCAGAAATTCATTTTTAGTTTCATAGTATATATATTATATCCATGAAATATTCTTACACATGTCGCAATATTAAAAAGAAAATTTTTATGTGACAGTGATGTTATGGTGTGGTGGCAATAACTTTAAATGTACTGCTATGTGACAACTCAGAAGTTTCGATAAAAAGAAAAGACAGAACTCAGAAGCATGACAACGATCAAACAATAATCATGACAACGATCAACCATAACTTTATAAGAAGAAAAGAACATTGAACTTCACCTTATATTTTTCTTGAATCAATAATTATGCTTGGTGATAAAATATGAGAAGTGACCAAATATGAGAGATCTTAGTTCTATATATAGAGATGTGAATAATCATAGTTCCTCTTGGATTATGATATTTTTAATTAGGATTTTAATAAAGGAAAATTAACATTAATCAGTATTTAACATTTATTTCGTCTAAGTTTTTTTAAAAGAATAATGACTATTTAATATTTCTTTTTTTTGTTAATTTTAATTAGATTTGAATAAAGGAAAATTAACTTTATGAGAGTAGAAATATTTTAAAAAGTAAAAATATTTTTTTTACAATTATCTTTTTTTTATTATAAGGGACAATTAGCATAAAATAGTTTTCCATTTTTTCGGTTTATATTTTAAAAAGGATAATTACATTCGGTTCAGAATAGGTTTTGTTAAAATTACAATTACTATGAATTTTTTTAAAAAATTGTTTTATTATAATAAGATTTTTCTTATTTAATAAAGTATTTTAAAAAATCATTTTATTATAATAAGATTCTTTTTTTTTCGTTTTGACCTTTTTAATTAGAATTTGAATAAAATAAAATTAGCATTATGAGAGTAAAAATATTTTTAAAAGGAAAAATATGTTTTTTTTAAATTATCCTTTTTTTATTATGAGAGTAGGAAACTGTTTATGTTTTTTTAAAGGATAATTACTATCTAATAATTTTTTCGTTTTGACCTATTTAATTAGGATTTGAATAAAGAAAAATTAACATTATGAGCGTAGAAATATTTTAAAAAGGAAAAATAAAATTTTTATATAATTTTTTTTACGATTATCTTTTCTTAATTGTAAAGAACAATTAGCATAAAATAGTCTTTATCATTTTGTTTGGTTTATATTTTGAAAAGGATAATTACAATTCAGTTTTGGAATAGGTTTTTTTAAATTAAAATTACTATGAATTTTTTAAAAATCCTTTTATTATAATAAGATTTTTCTTATTTAATAAATTATTTTTAAAAATCATATTTTAATAAAAATTATAAAAAACCGTTTTATTATAATAAAATTCTTTTTTTCGTTTTGACCTTTTTATTTTTAAAAATCGTTTTATTTTAATAATAATTGTAAAAAAGTTTTATTATAAGATAAGATTTTTTTTTTAAAGAATAATGACTATTTAATATTTCTTTTTTTTGTTAAGTTTTAATTAGATTTGAATAAAGGAAAATTAACATTATGAGAGTAGAAATATTTTAAAAAGTAAAAATATTTTTTTTACAATTATCTTTTTTTTATTATAAGGGACAATTAGCATAAAATAGTTTTTCCATTTTTTTGGTTTATATTTTAAAAAGGATAATTACATTCGGTTCAGAATAGGTTTTGTTAAAATTAAAATTACTATGAATTTTTTTTAAAATTGTTTTATTATAATAAGATTTTTCTTATTTAATAAAGTATTTTAAAAAATCATTTTATTATAATAAGATTCTTTTTTTTTCGTTTTGACCTTTTTAATTAGAATTTGAATAAAAGAAAATTAGCATTATGAGAGTAAAAATATTTTTAAAATGAAAAATATGTTTTTCTTTAAATTATCCTTTTTTATTATGAGAGTATGAAACTGTTTATGTTTTTTTTTAAAGGATAATTACTATCTAATAATTCTTTCGTTTTGACCTATTTAATTAGGATTTGAATAAAGAAAAATTAACATTATGAGCGTAGAAATATTTTAAAAAGGAAAAATAAAATTTTTATATAATTTTTTTTACGATTATCTTTTCTTAATTGTAAAGAACAATTAGCATAAAATAGTCTTTATCATTTTTTTGGTTTATATTTTGAAAAGGATAATTACAATTCAGTTTTGGAATAGGTTTTTTTAAATTAAAATTACTATGAATTTTTTAAAAAATCGTTTTATTATAATAAGATTTTTCTTATTTAATAAATTATTTTTAAAAATCATATTTTAATAAAAATTATAAAAAACGTTTTATTATAATAAAATTCTTTTTTTTCGTTTTGACCTTTTTATTTTTAAAAATCGTTTTATTTTAATAATAATTGTAAAAAAAAATTATTATAAGATAAGATTTTTTTTTTTAAACGTTTTATTATAATAAAATTCTTTTTTTCGTTTTGACCTTTTTATTTTTAAAAATCGTTTTATTTTAATGATAATTGTAAAAAAGTTTTATTATAAGATAAGATTTTTTTCGTTATAAACTTTTTAGTTAGAATTTTAATAAAGGAAAATTAGCATTATGAGTGTAGAAATATTTTAAAGAGGAAAAATATGTTTTTTTAAAGAGGAAAAATATGTTCTTTTGGACAATTTGTTTTAACACATGTCACAATCTTAACTAATAACTTGCCATGTGTCGCGATCGTGTTAATTAGTAACTTTGAGAAACCAAGCTTTATATAATAAGATACATTAGATTGAAGTTTTCTTTATCCTTAACCTGTAATCGTACTCTTCAGCCAAATTGAGTTATAGGTTGCGTTATCCATTAGTTGGCTCAAGTAAAAGCCCAAATCAAAATCTAGGGCCCAATATACATCTTGTAAACCCTCCACCAGCGAAAGAAGCTCTTCACGATCTCAACAGTGGCGGCTTTTGATATAGTCGACTATAACACTGTTTAATTTTTATTTTTGCGGATCAAGAATAACACTTTGGTTAATTTTTTTTTTTTTTGAAAGAAGTAAATGAATCATACTTTTTTAATATAAATTGCAAATCATGAAACTTATGTTGAATTTACAAATTTATTGAAATAAACAAACCAATAATCCCACACAGAAAACGACCAGCCGTTTTTTAATTGATTTTATTAACGTCTTGTTTGTTTTTATAGTCTCGTAAAAAGTATAAAACCTAATATCTATTTTTAGTACATTGATCTCTCCCGGTTCTTCTCTAATCACCGTCCCGTTTCTCCATCGTCACCTTCTCGATCTCAACAATGCAATGCAATAAATGCAACGGCAGCAACTTTCAACGCGAAGAATACACAGGGAACTCGTCACAACTCGGCGGCATAGGTTGACCTCAAGGTACATACATTCGTGTAGGCACCACTGGTACAGGCTCTTTTATTGCTTACAAAGAGAAGAAGATATTCGACGCCAACAATCTTATCGAGAACATAACACAGAGGTTGCAGCTAAGTTATAAAGACGAAGAAATTAATCGTATGATTAATAAAATCACCAATGGTGAGTTCGGACAAGGTGCGTGGTTCTTGGTTTTGATCAGTGCGTGTTGTTATGTTGTTGTGAGAAGAGAAGGGAAAGACCTTTTGTCTATGGAGAAGATTCGTGAAGAATTTGGAGTTGATTTGCATCAGTTAGGGAATATGGTTAAGCGTGTTGTCGATTATTTAGGGGTTGAGTTACAAGAGTTTGATCTTGTGGGTTTGTTTGTGAAGACTGTGAATGATTCATCGAGGTTGAGTGGTGTTGGTGTTAAGAAGAAGGAGAAGGTAATGAAACAAGGGGTGTTTCTGATGAAATGTTCTTTGAAGTGGTTTTTGTTTGCTGGGAGGAGACCAATGCCTTTGGTTGTTGCGGTTTTGGCTTTTGTTTGTGGAGTGAATGGTGTGAATGTAAAGGTTGAAGATTTGGCTAAAGATTGTAAAGTTTGGTTGGTTACTTGTAAGGCACGGTATAAAGAGTTGTCGGAGAAGTTACTGAAGGTTGCTGAAGAGGTTGGTTTGCCTTGGGCGAGGGATGTTACTGTGAAGAATGTTGTGAGATATTCTGTGGTTTTATTTGGTTTAATGGAAGCAAAGTCTATGAGAAAGAGAAGAGATGAATTGGTTAGAAGAAGTGATGGGATTTGTTTGAAGGAGATAGTGAGGGATTTTGTTTAAGCAAAGAAGCTATGTCTTGTTATGATGATGATAATGATGGTCAAGACTGCATGTCAGTTTTTGAGATGGTTTCTAGTGAAGATTGGTGGAAGGGGAAATCTAAGATGAGTCAAAGGCTTACACTCAAGGAAGTGTTTGAGAAAGATATAGGGCTTGATGATGATTTGCCTCCTTCTTACATAAAGGGCTGTGGTTTGGTCCAGAGACGTAGAGAAAAGATTAAGGCGTCTAAGTTAACGATTGATGCGGTGCAACATCCTTGTGACAAAGCTAGTGGAAGTGAGTTGTCTTTGGAGCTTGAACATAGCAAGAAGAAAAGGAAGAGAGGTTCTGAAACTGATCAGGAGAATTTGGTTATAGAGACTTTGCTCTTACACAATGTGAGTGATGAAGAAATTGAGAAGGGGTATTACAATGCTTTGCTAGGTTAGCATGTTTTCAACTAAACTAAAAACCGAATCAGTTTTTTTCTTCTAATTGTTAATAGTATTACAATTAAGAATATTAAAGCATGCATCACAAGCTCTAAACCACTCAACATTCCATGAAAAAAGACCATTAAAATCCCAAAAATGTAAAATAAAATAAAATCTAAACTGCTTAAGGCTGACTACAACCCATCCTTTGATCTCTGATAATTTGAAGGTTTATTAGTTTGTATTAATCAGCCTGACATGCCATAATTTTCAAACATGATCATAAAGGTTGTAGCTATCAGACAACCCCAGATTTCCAACAAGATGCTCATCCCCTGCAAAACACACAAATCACAATAACTTCTCTGATTGTTGTACAGACACAACTCACAAGGTTTCTTGACCATTTCTATGCTGTCTGTTGAGCTTAAGTGTGAATTAAAAGGGTCTTTTTTTTTTTTTTTTACTTACTTGGGTCTGAATGGACTCCTAGTAAGTGAAGATTTGATCTCATCTCAGGGCACTGGAAGCAAAGCTCTTCATGCCTAGGACTAGTAGTAGTTGTTGTCCCAATGAGATTGTTGTTGTTGTTTCCATCAGGAAGAGCAAGAAGACCATCTGGCCTCTTTCTCTTCTCATTCAGTGTCTCAGTCTCTACCTCAGACTCACCATTCTTGTTATTAGAAGAACCAACACCAACACCATGCTGCTTCCTCATGGAACGAGCACGCCGGTTCTGGAACCAGTTGTAGGCGTTCTGTTCAGCAATCTGACCGTGTTGACTAAGCTCTTTTGTTATGTCTTTGATCTTTTGCCTGCTCGGTGTTCCTATGCCTTGATCGAATAAACGCTCCAGAATCTGAAGCTGCAGTGGCGTAGGAGTCCACCTCTGCCTAGCTGTCATCTTGTGACCAATACTTGTGTCTGCATACAATAGACCTCCCCTTCTTCCTCCTTTGTCAACACCAAAGAGACATATCAAAACAGAGTTGTTGAAGTTAATAAAACAGAGTTCTTCCTCAGAGTTTTAAGCTGCTCGTCGGTCATCACCTTCACGTATATTCCTCCTCCATTGAGTTGCTGCTTATTGTCCCAATCCATCATCTCTTTTGTCTGAACCGAACTTCGTGAGGAAGAGAAAGGTAAATGCTGAAACAAGACAAAAAGATTTATTTTTATATATGAAATTTTATATGAACCAAAACGATAGAATATTCTAATAAAACGGTAACATGAAGCTTAAGGAAACTATTTGAATCAGATTGTTATTTAGTTTCCTAAATTAGAAATTGACCGTATGTAATATGTTTATTTACGGTAACATAAACTTCTGTCTAACTTTTTCTTCTAATATTTTATTGACGAATATGTTTTACATTAATCGTATAGGAAAAAATTGTATACTTTTTCATCTCCAATTTTTTGACAATTCGCTAAGTAATCAAATTGTCCAGCAGACATTAGTCCAAACAGAACAATTAAATATTATTTTTGTGGAATTCATAATACTATGGGTTCACCATTAGATTGTTAATAATTCATAATACTCACGCTTATAGTACGACTGTATATCTTAAACATTATTCATGCTCTGGACTATTTTTAAATGTCCCCTCTAGAAAACATATCTATGGATTCACACTCTCGATTCACTTTGAAGATGTATATTCTGTGTTAGTTCGTGAAGTACTATAGGAGGTAATACATACGTGTATCATGAAGTTGGGCTAAGTTGGAGTTTGTGTTTTGTGATGTCTCTGGGCTTGTTAAGCTTGGAGAATAGGTAATAAAGTTATTGGAATATTTACATTAAGTGTAAATGATATTACTTAAAGAGGAAAAGGCAAGAGAGTTATTTCTTAAGAGAAAAAGGAAAGTTGCTTAAGTTGCTTTTGGAAGAACTTGAGGAGCAAGTTCGAGTTACCTATACAAGGAGGACGTGCCTCCATTGGAAAATGTGTCTCTGCTAACAATAAGAAAAGTTGAGAGATCGTTTTGGTGTTGCTTGTGTGATCAAGTCTTTGGTGTCATTGCTGTGCGTTAGTTGCTGACGTAGTCGTTGACGTACTTCCGGAGTTCTGGAAGATTGAAGCCTAGACTCAGGGGGAGTTTAGCTCGGGGTTTGGAGGATCCTGATAATTAAAAGTCTAGACTCTAGGGTGAGTTTTAGCTTAGGATTGGTCTAATCCTAAAGGATTCTTGTAATAGAAAAGATTGGTGTAAGACTTTCTTGTTCTAGTGAATTCGAAAAGAGAAAACGTGTCTTTTACTTTCTGCACTTTATTTGCTCTGCTCTCACTACATCAACAATTGGTATCAGAGCGGGTCACCTAACTTACTGGTGAGATCTTGAAGAGTGAGGACAGAAACTAGTTCAGGAAGAAGGAAAGAGTTTGTGATGGCAGCATATCAAGAGGGAACGTCTATGACAAAACCCCCACGTCTTGATTCATCCAATTATGGATATTGGAAGGTGCGGATGCAAGCTTTTATCAGTGGTATTGATGAAGACTGTTGAAGTTCTATTGAGGATGGTTGGAGTCATCCAGTGATGCTTAATGATGAGAAGGTTGAAGTTTTGAAGCCAAGAGATCAGTGGACTGCTGAAGAGAAGAAGGCTTCAAGTTGCAACTCTAAGGCTAAGACTGCGATTTACAATGCTATTGATGCAAGCTATTTTAAGTTGATTTCTCAATGTGCTTCAGCTCAGAAGGCATGGAAGACATTGGAGAATATGTTTGAAGGTACTACAAGTGTCAAGCGTACCAAGCTGGATATGTTAGCATCAAAGTTTGAGAATCTGAGGATGGATGAAGAGGAAACCGTGGCTCAGTTTAGTGCTAAGTTGTGTGACATTTCTAATGAATGTTTTGCACTTGGAAAGCAGTACAAGGACAAGAAGCTGGTGA
>CAKOAT010081822.1:0-99954 GCA_932364175.1 Eruca vesicaria subsp. sativa
CAGTTCAACGCAGATTCGGAATAAGAACCTTCTTGCTTTCAAACCTCTCTTATTTTCGTTTTTATTCTAAGTGTTTTAGTCATCTCAATCTTTGTTGTGCGGTTCTCGCAGATAGCCGGTTCCTCTGGAAACTTAGGATTTTCCCGAAGTTTCCTTTTTTTACGATTTATTGACAGTAGGGTGAAATCGACTCCCACAAGCGGTCTATTGCAGGGGCAGCGCTTGTGGCGTGGTGAATTTGAGATTTCACAGCTTTTACCTCTACGGTCGTTTTTGTGAAGTAATCACGGAGATCGATAATCTCAAGATGGGAGTCAGCAGTTTCCCAACCTCGTCAGCGTTTGCTACGAGCGACCTGGGATTTCTTTTCAGCCATCCTCTCATGTTGCATACTGAAGGCCTCTTCTTCCTCTTTGGCCAGAGGGTCTTCAGGAGAAGGTTCGAGTCGGATGCTACGATCTTTTCTTCTCCTCAGATGGATGTCAGTGTCCTCTTTTGATGGATCGCCACGGTCTCTTATTTCCATATTAACCCGCTCGACACCATCGCCCTCGGCCTCGTGTTCACGAAAAGGAGGGTTTTCCGAGTCTTTCTGTGTCGCATCAGGGTTGTTCTTTTCGGAAGCTTTCCCCAACAAACTTTCATGGCAGTTCTGGGACGATCCAAAGGAGTCACAAAATCTAGTCGTCTTCCACGGAGTCTCGTGCTTCCGCATGGGCGTACAGCCTTGGTCTTCGTGGTTAGGGTTTCAACATGTTTTGCGCGAGATCCGATTAACTTCTCCAACTGATCCGACTTCTTTTGGAAGGTGGTGAGTACCTCCTGGAACGCTGCAGTGTTAGAGTTAGCGTTAACTGCGGATACGTTCGCTTGTGAAGTGTCGGTCACGTTGTCGTGGACGTTCATGTCGTCACAATTTTGTTGTTCGTCTGATACCATTCTTTACTGAGCGTGTTGTGGCTTCATGGGCCATTTTAGGATAACCTCAGTACTCAATACTGGCACAACCGAAGAGTGAATGACATAAGCGATTAAGGATTTTATATACTTGAACAATCATCACCATACTTTCCTTGCTAGCTAAAACCATAACAACTCAGGTTCCTCAGTCTTGATCTGATGAAACGTCCAACCAAAATATTCCCCATTGAATTTCTTGATCCATTTCTGAAACTGACCTTCAATCTGAACCTCATAGCCTTTGAACGGTCTTAATGGCTAGAAGAAGCTTCATTGGCAGTATCCACTCCCTTGACATTCATGTGACACTCTACAATCTCCTCCAAGCTCTACAACTCCATTAGCTCTTGTTTCTCAAAAAATATCTTCTAAGTCCCTATAAAACATCTTCATGGTTGTTGGCACATGATCCAAACCATAATGGATGAATCAGATTCAATCGACTTCGAAATCTTGGTGCGAACATCTCCCTGTACCAACTCCATAAGTTAAAACTCCAATCGGTCTCATGCTTTGGGTAGAAAACACTCCATCTTGAACTCTCAAAAGAAATCAGCCTAACTTGGACTAACATTACCAAAATGATGATTGGCGCTTAATCAAAGACTTACTCCATCCTTTTTGATATTGTATGCTTCCAAATACTTCTTGCAATCCTCAGAACAATGGGTCACGTCAGTCATCTTCTTCTTGTCCTGCATTCGAAGTCTTCCTCAATCCCAAAATCTACATCTAACGGTTTAGTGCTTCCTTGGTATCTTGTTGTCCCAACTACTTTGCATCATAAACTTCAAGATGTCTCACTGTAACATAATAGGGTGCGTCCATCGTCTTGTACTACAGTCGAACTATCTCCGCCACGAACGCTAAGCTTGAAACAAATGCTAAATCAGTTAAGCTGGTACGGTTCTGGTACTGTATATCTGAGCATAAGATGGATAGACCTGGGCTACCGGAAGAACAAGTGCGTCTGAGTGTACATATACAGTCGGATCTCTCTGAACTGGATCATCGCAAACAACGTCCACCTTGACATCGATATCACATGGGTCCGAAGATGTAATCGTTGCGTCAACTATGTCCCATATATCTTTGAATGATCGGTATCCATACTAGAAATTATAAGCACTGCAGGAAATCATGACGATACTAACTCCGAGCATGAAGATAGAAATCTCAAACATGACGGTAGAAAACCCAAGCTTGACAGGATCAAAATCAGTAAGTACGCTCCATCTCGTCGAGCTTGTCATGGTGCATCTCGTATGAAAGATAACAGTAAGGTAACTACCCATGACTATCAATCCTAAGACTAAGGAACCAGCCAGCACATATTATTTATCCTTGCGACTCATTTCGACTCGCAAAACGTTTAAAACAAGTCCCATTCAAGCATCGTATAACCAGTCTCTGATACTACCTTTTCAACACCCCCGATCTGGTCTAAGTACAAGTTGACTCAACCGGCTGTGCAACAATCAAACAAGAACAAGCACAGCCAATCACTAGTAACTTAAACCAAACTAAAAAAGCCACAATGTTCACATAAACGATTAACTCAAAGTTCCCGGAATAAATCCAAGTTCCTTAAGCCAATTGCCTAAGTACACATATCCTATTAGGTACAACCCAAGGCTTTGCAACCCGACCGAGTAATACCCAATAGTTGGTTCGTCCGGACAAGGACTAATATCATATGGAACCTGTACTTAAGAAAACATTCTTTATAAATTATATAATATTCTTTCAAAGGCATGTTACAAAACGTTAAGTATTAACCTCGAGATTTTCGGTTAACAAACATTATACATAAGATATAAGAAACGACTTTGCAAGGATAATAAATCTACCACTGGCTGAAGCCGTTCCTTCCCGTCTTATAGTAAAGGTATCCAGCCTAGCGGTTACCTGCATCACAAATGAGTCATGAGTAACTAGTTTACTCAGTGAGTCTAATCCCACACCCCAACACATATTAATATTATCCCGAACAAGGAACTCCATTTGTATGCAGTGGAAATATATTCCATAACTATATATATATAAGACCTATCATTCGATCAAAGTGAATCCATCCTAAACATCACCTCAACGATACCCGCCAAACACTCATACTCATAATATATCTATATATATATATGCTAAACTCGGAAAACCACCAAGGCTAACCGGGGAATAAATATAACCATCATCTCCATCAGATATTCCAAGATAGACCATCCAATGCTGCATGCAGTTACACGGTCTCCAGGGTGCGATCCCATCATCGTGTCTTTATGACCTTGATCCATATCGCAGGACCAATTCACAGTAATGCAAGACTTTCGGGAGAGTGAGTATAAAATAAGTCTTCACACGATTCATACTTATAGTATTAATAGTATGCTTATATTTTAGTACTTGAAAACAAGTACTAAGGCTCGGGATAAACCTCAACGAATTATTCTTAGTTGTTCTTAAGTATTTACACTAGGTAAATACTTCATAAACTAGGATAAGACCTGCGCCTTGCGCAGGGTAATATGTAATTAAAATATAAAATTTTAGTATTGACAAATTTAAATTTACATATAGTTGTTTTTATATGTATTTAAAATTTTAGAATTTTGGAATTTTTATATAATTATCTATACATAGGATCAGAAACAATTGTAATTAGAACTGTAGATCAAAGCTTAGAATTTAATAAACCCGACTTCATATATCTTATCACTTTTCAGTGTTCGAGTGATAGAAAATAAACGAAGTGTCACTGGACTTGATTGGTACAGTATTAGCAAGTTCTCTAATGTTTTCTTAAGAAGCAGTTGATAAATATTTGCATTTAAAATATATAAGTTTCAAAACTAATTTGATCTAATTTATTTATTTGTCTAATAATATTACAAACAATATTTTAAGTTCTTCAAATACAAATAAAAAATTAAAATTAATTATGGTCATGATTTAACATAACCATAATGATTTAAAAATTTGAAAAATTAACAAATTAAACATTAACTCAGTTTTATATCCTGATTTAAAAACTAATTATGGTCATGAGAAGTTAACGTTCACGTTCACGTGTCAATCCTATTTATCTTCAATTTTTTCTCTTGTTGTGTTTTTTTTTTTGGTTATTACTCGATATAAATATTTATTTTACAGTTCATACTCATTTCGTTTGTTTTTTTGACCTGTGATTTAGAAAATACTTAAGATTTAAAATAATTAAAGAGATAAATACTTAGTTTAAGATCTGCACTTTATGCACAATAAAGATTTTATATTTAATATTTATTTTATATTTTTTCTGCATATTATAAAATAATAAATATATCTATTAAATAACAAAGAAATCAGTTACTATTATGTAATAAATTGGCGTATGCATATAAATTTAACTATCACTCTTGTTTATTTGCAATTAGGGTAAATAAATCAAAATAATCAATCTTATATATTGTATATGATATATAATTAAATATAGATGATATAAACATATCAATAGCAACTTTTAACATAGATATTTATTAAATGAGGTTTCTACTCATATGATTTTATGATTATTTGCATATTTGTGTAACAAAACTGTACGCCAACGAATTTTTTAAATGTGAGATGTTTAGTAGTTTCAATAATTTATAATCATTTAAAAAAAATAATGACATATTTCAAAATTAAAATATTATCTTTTCAATATATGTTCAATGCAAATATCAAAATATAAGTATGTATTTTCATACGATGTATAGTTTAATTAAAACGATATGAAGTATATATAAATTAAAATTATTTCTTCTTATGGTCTTATAATCATTATATTTAATATAGAAAATAATTAAAACCTTGATCCTAAATTTTATGTGAGACTTTTTACAGTTTTAGTAATTTATACTCATTTTGAAAAATTCGAAATATAACATACACAAAAAAAAAATCTAGATTTTTATTATATGATTAATGTAATTGTGTAATTTATTTTAATAATAAAGAAATAAACAGAATGAGAAAAAGTATACAGATTGTTATCAAATCTTTATTGTTTAAAATCATTAATTGTCATATATATTTTAATCACATTAGGTAATTCCGTAGGTTTTATTTAAGGAAAGTATGCAAAACAATAAATTTGATATATGCGACCAACTATAGCCTACGAAATATTATATTGCTAGAGAGTATAAAATTTAGACTATACATTATATCACATGCTCTAGAATCCTTGGAATTTGAAATAGAAGCCAAAGAGCTACAAATTTAAGGTTACAACTTTTTAAATGATTCTCAAATAATATATAGGGGATATATATAGATCATGAAATAATACTTAATCAATCAACCATAATCACTCCTTAATTAATCCATGATTACTTCTTAATTAATCAACCATATTAAATATGTAATCATGCTATACTCACTCATCAACTCATAAATCATCTATCTAGACTCACCTTTAAATCCATTAGATTGGCTAAGGAAGACTAGACACGAGCTCGCTAAACATTCTCCATTTCTCGATCACTCTCAGTTCAGAACCACCACAAGGATCCAGCTGATCTGACTACTCCCATTGACCATCTGAATTCAAAACAGAACGTTGGAACATAAGATTGATCAGTCTGGTTCAGGACGAAACACAAATCAGCTCAGATAGTTCGGTTAAGGAAAGCTTGGTTCAGACCATGATCAGCTCTATTAAACTTAGCTCGGATCAGTTCAGTTCAAGTTGAATTCAGAACATGTGCAGCTCAGACTAAGTTTGGTTCATATCAGCTCTACTCAACTATATCAGTTTAGCTAAGCAGTTTTAGAACATGAAGACCACATCTACGAGGTAACACGGATGGGACAGAACATGATCAGTCCAATGGTTCAGTTCGGCTAAATCATTTTAGCTAAGCGATTTAGGTTCTAGGCGACCATGAACTAGACTGATATCAATGCACACAAGCCTTAATCAAAATAATCCAGAGAGGTTACTCATCAACCAACAGCCGGCTCTAAACAGAACTGATCCAATAACAAGAATCTAAAGCTTACAGGTTTTTCTCAAGGTTTAAATAAATTCCTTTGCTATAAGCTTCAAGCTCAACTTACGTCTAACCTGATCAAAACAAGATATCCATGGCAGGTTCAAGATCAGAAAAAGAAAAAATCGATTTGGTTTCCTAAGAAGAACTGAAGCCTAAGAAAAACTGATCTCAATACCCATATGTTCTTACCGATCAAAATCAAAGGCTGAAGAACATGGGTGATTCTCAACTTCAGGACGCCAAAAATTCATCTTTTAAGCACACCAAAACTCACTGATTAAGTCACAAGAGGCAGAGAAAGGGTCGTCTATGCTCAGACATCTCTTATAATTTTTTTCTGAATTTTTGCATGAGTTTTTTCTCACAGTTTTTTATCTCTTTCTTTCTCTCCTTCTCTCTCATATTTTCTCTGGTTTTTCTTGTGCAAAAGGACGTCCAGAGGAGAGAAGATGGTGTTTTATAGCATAAGGGGTTGCTTCAGCTGAGTGTTTACTTAAACCAAAACAATTTGCTGTCTTTTCCCTCCTTTGAAGAAAGCTTATTTTGTTTTATTAAACAAGCAACCAGCTTGTGACTTTCATGTGATCTTAAGGAAGCAAGCAAGCAAGTAGGAGCAACTCATGTGACTGATTTACTGAGGAAGCAAACATACCATCTGGTGAAGGTATTATACTGGTTGGAATTTAGTATAGAAACTTATCGATAATTTCTGACAGTCTTCGACCAAACATTTCTTGTCCTTCGAATCTCGTCTTGATTGCAACTAAGCTTGCCTAGCTTCCATAAAATTAGATCTACATAATTAAAACTCGACCAGAACTATCAATGGGAGGGCTTTCGACCACAAGACAGTCCCGTCGAGCTATTAATTCACCGGGTCGACTTTATTTTAATTCTCATCGAACCAACTTCGATCTGGTCGAGCGGAGTTTTTCTCGACCAAAAATTAACTCGCTCGTGAGGGTTATTACAGTCGGCCTGCGCCTTCTCTGGTCTGGAGGTTCTTAGCCTCGTCGGAGAGAAAGTCTTTCAGGTGCCCCTTCTTGAGGAGCTCATTAACCTCCAGCCTTAGTGCAATACAATAATCTATCTTGTGACCATGGTCATTGTGGAAGTCGCACCATCGATTGGGGTTCCGATTGGCATCTTCAGCCTTCATCTTCGGAGGCGATTTGACCTGCTGGCCCATTTATCTTAAGATGTTCACTAGCTCGGCTTTCGAGATGGACAAGTGCGAGATGTCAGGCCACGTTGATACGTTCATTCCTTCAAGTCAAGGTAGGGGGCGATTCTGATATCTGCCCCTGCTATGTTCGCCAGCTTACCTAGGGGGTTCGGACTGGGATCCTTCGTCGCTATCGCTTCTTGGCTGCTTGCTTGATCTTGGCACATGCTTCTGCTGTGCCTTAGCTAGACTCGTGATTTCTTCTTCACATCTTACCTGTGCCCAGGCCCGAGACAAGACGTCTTCCATCGTCTTCCATTTGTACTTGGTTAGCTCCTTGTAATTGTATACGTCGGGAAGTAGGGCCCTCTTGAAGGCAGAGATAGCCATCCCTGTGTTCACTCGGTAATGGCTACTTTCTCTTGGTTGAAGCGCGCGATGTAGGCCATGTCTGAAGTACTTCGTAGAGGTCATCGGAGTTCTTTTCCAGGTTTCTTCAACTGGGGAACTGCTCCACGAACTTGTCGCTGAGTTCCGCGAAATACCTTACGGACTTCGTGGGGACATTGATGTACCATAAGAGGGAAGGACCAGTCAGGGTTGAGCCAAAGCCTCTGCACATGGCAGGTTCTCTCAGTCCTCGGGGAATTGCGGCTGCCAGCATCCGTTGTTTGTAGAGAGCCACGTGGTTGTCTAGATAGCTGGTCCCATCGTAGGTCTTCATGGTGGGGAAAGAAAATTTCCTTGGCTTTTCTGATATACCATGATTTTGACTTGTTTTGTGTCATGGTATATTAGTATTTTACTACTATTTACTATACTATAGAAGCTTTTAAGCATAATTATGAGTTCAAGAGTATTTCGGAAGAAAGTGATGTTTTTGGAGCATTTTGGAGAGAATTTGAAGAAGCGCTCGATTCAGACTCGATCACAAGGTCGACACAGAGAGACCCAGATCGATCGACATGCATCCTGCAAAACGAAAAAAATCCTTCAGCTGACGCTTTCTTCCGAAAAAAAAAGAAATCGTCTGCCCTCGACAACGCCCCAGAACAAGATAAAACAGAAATCCTCTGGCAATCGCGAGCAGCAGAAGCAATGGAAGGAAACGCGAACCTACCTGTGAACCCGTCGTCTTGGTAAGCATTGACAAAGCGTTCCCAGAGCGCTGCGTCCAGATTTGTGCAAACCTAAACAAGGCTTTAAAAGACGAACTCTTGGCTTGTCTAAAAAGAAACTCGAACACGTTCGCATGGACCGCGGAAGACATGCCAGGAATCGACATAAACATCACTTGTCACGAACTCAATGTTGACCGTACGTCCAAACCCGTCAAACAGAAGAGACGAAAGCTTGGACCAGAACGCGCCGAAGCAGTCGATAATAAGGTCGACAGACTCCTCAAGGTTAGATCAATAACAGAAGTTAGATATCCCAAATAGCTTGCATATTCTGTCGTTGTCAAGACAAAGAACGAGAAGTGGCAAGTCTGCGTCGATTTCACCGACCTAAATAAAGCGTGTCCTGAAGATAGCTACCCATTGCACACATCGGCCGCTTGGTTGAGGCAACGGCAGGAAACAAACTCTTATCTTTTATAGACGCTTTTTCCGGGTACAATCAGATCATGATGAGCCCCGACGATCGCGAAAAAACCGTATTCATAGCCAAATCGCGGAACTTACTGCTATAAAGTAATGCCGGGGCAACTTATCAACGACTCGTCAATCGCATGTTCTCCGAGCAACTCGACACAACGATGGAAGTTTACATCGACGATATGCTAGTAAAATTCGCTCAAAGAGAAAGATCATGTCGCGCACCTCCAAGAATATTTTGAGAGGCTTGATGTCTTCCTTTCTACGATACTCTGAAGGAAAACAAGAAATTCGAGTGGTCCGAGGAATGCGAGAAACCTTTCCAACAGCTAAAGCCTTACTTAGCTACTCTGCCAGTACTCGCGAAACCAGTAGAAGGGGAACCACTATTCCTCTACATCGCAGTGTCAGTAATTGTGGGAACCGAAATTCACACTTGTCGATTTCCGTTAAATAAGGAAACTTAGGAAAACCCTAATTTTCCAGAGGAACCGGATCTCTGCGAAAGCCAACGACAAGTAACCAAATAAATGCGGAAAAATACGAAAAACGTAATAGAACGAATTTAAAGAAAAAGTAGATCTTATTTCGATTTTGCATAAAAGCGTTGCGATCATTACAAGGGTTTACAAAGGCTTTGGCCGCAGGGACGTCAGCAAATTATCAACATAAAAACCTTGAACCTAATCGAGTCGCAGCTCGATAACAAATGACGGAAAAAGATAAGAAAAAGGATTTGATTGATTTCGGACTGAACCTTATGAAAGGCTGCCTACGTACCCCTTTTGAGGATCAAGTCGATCGTAGTTCAGTTGATAGATATGGACCATAGATCGAGCCGCCTAGGCGAGTTCGTCTAGTAATTGAGCGCCAGTCACAGAAACCGAACTTGTCGAGAAAAAAGCCTAAGTTTCTAAGTGCGGAAAATTCTAAGTCTAGAAAAGTTGTAAAAGTCTTAGATGAGAGCTCTGAAATTCGTCCCAGCTCTGAAATTCGTCCCTCTGCTTCTGCCCTATGCCTCTTGCTTATATACTCCCTTCCTAGGCGGTTTTGTCTTTCCATTTCGCCCAGATTTGGGTTTATCGGGAATCTTCCATTTATCTCGATCTTTCCTTTTTTCCCGCGCAAATCTTCTATTTATCCTCAAACTTGACATTTATCTTCAAGTTTGACATTTATTTTCCTTCTGCGAGTAAACCATCAAAACGTTATCGTATCTTTGGGTTAGATTTCGTTAAGATCGCGAGATGGGCTTTTATCGCGTTTTAGGACCTTTCGGGCCATTTTACGATAAATCCGTTTTACGACTTTATACGAGATCGTTTCCTGATCCGATGCTGTTATTAGTAAATTCCCCGATTTAATCGTAAAGTTTAGCTACGTTCGTTTCTCGGTTAATCATTGCAATTTTTTACGATTTTCTCGACGTTTTTATTAAAAACACGTTTTTTACGATTTTAACGAAAAATCTCGAATAAATCGTATAGTTTAGACAATGTTCGGAGTCTCGTTTAACCGTTGTCGTTTTATACGATTTCCTCGAGTTCTTTTCGAGAAAACAAAGTTTTACGGTTTTTATCGTAAAACTCGAATGATAGGTCGGATCGAGACGAAACTGGAGACATTTCGACCGTGGTTCGGAACACGACCGTGTCGAAGGACGTAAGTATTGAATCGGGTATGCGGGAGATCGAGGCTCGGGATGGTCGATTCGATGTACGGCAAACTGAGCCGGACTGGTCGAGCTCGCCGGTCGGCGAACTGTCCGTGAAGCTTCAAGTTCGCCCAACGGCGAACTAAGCCAGGAGGCTAGTTCGTGTTTTACGGCGGTTTCGGTTTTTCGCGGTTTTATGCTGAACTCGGACGATCGTGTAATCGATGTTTGTTTCGTTCTTCCGAGATAACGATCTTCCGAGTTTTCTGCGGATTTCTCTTGTTCGGAAATCTCTTTTGAATTTATAAAACGATTCTTCGAGTTTTATAAAACGATTTCTCGAGTTTTATAAAATGATTCTTCTAGTTTTATAAAACGATTCTTCGAGTTTTATAAAACGATTCTCGAGTTTTATAAAATGATTCTTCGAGTTTTATAAAATGATTCTCTGAGTTTTATAAAATGATTCTTCGAGTTTTATAAAATGATTCTTCGAGTTTTATAAAACGATTCTTCAATTTTTATAAAACGATTCTTCGAGTTTTATAAAACGATTCTCGAGTTTTATAAAACGATTCTTTGAGTTTTATAAAACGATTCTCGAGTCTTATAAAACGATTCTCGAGTCTTATAAAACGATTCTTCGAGTTTTATAAAACGATTCTTCGAGTTTTATAAAACGATTCTCGAGTTTTATAAAACGATTCTTCAAGTTTTATAAAACGATTCTCGAGTTTTATAAAAAGATTCTTGAGTTGTATAAAACGATTCTTCGAGTTTTATAAAACTACTCTTCGAGTTTTATAAAACTATTCTTCGAGTTTTATAAAATGATTCTCGAGTTTGATAAAACGATTCTTCGAGTTTTATAAAATGATTCTTCGAGTTTTATAAAACGATTTCTTTTATATTTTTGCGGAGACTTTTTGCCATTGATTCCGTCGTGACCGATTTTGACACCAACAGTTAGCCCCCCAGCTCGCTAGAATCTTGAGCCTTTAGCGTAAGGTTCTTGCGAGTGGTTACCTAGTTTTAGTTAAGTTAGGCGGAATTAATGGTTGGAAAGGTCCGTTGAAAGTGATCTTTCCACTCTCCAGGGAGCGCAAAGCGTTTAAGATTAAGGCTGCGCCTTGTGAAGGCTGCCTACGTACCCTTTTGAGGGGATCAAGCCTTTCGTAGTTCATTTTGGAGTTAAGGTTCGTATGACCTGTTTCCTAGCAAGACCTTTACGGTCTAGTTATATGTCGTGTAGGAATTATCAAGCATATTGATGTCGATGGCATCTGGACCTTTGCCGGCCTTGAGACTAGCCTCGTAGGCCGTTTGGTCTGGCCGAGCGTGGCCGTTATAGTTTTCGGACTGGCCGTGTGCGGCTCTGAGTCCCTGCCGCTTTTGCGGCTTTATTAAAAATTAGTTTGCGTTTTTAAGAACGTGTTTTTATTCGTATGAATGTAGCGGGAAGAATATGAGTTGATATTGAGGGAGGTCCGCGAGTTGTCGTCTCGCGTTCCTTTTTCCCTTAGTGTATCGCCTTGTTCGTTTGCTCGTTTTAGGATGTTTAGTAAATCGAGTGAGCGTTTAGATATAGACGAAGAGACATGCCTTTAGGATCTGGATTCATGCCTTGAGACGTTAGCGACCAGTGTGCTGGGTTTAGGGCAAGACCTAGGTTTACTTTCGGATTGAGGCTATGCGATGACTAGTCGGCTTTCGTTTTGCCTGTTGCGATTTTAACCTGATTCCATACCGATCTAGAATCCGCGATAGGTTCTCGGCTTATATGATTCGTCTGGTTGGAACCGAGCATCTCACCGGGAACAATTTCTAAGTTTCCCGAAAGTGCTGACCAAAAGTTTGGATTGCTTTTATAGCGCTATTACCCTTGTGTCGGGTGTTCGAGAGCTATCTCTGCGAGATAACTTAAGTTTGTTTAGGACTGTTACGAGTTTGTTGTGATCAGCAACAAACTTTTTAGGTGATAGATGTTTACGTTGTTTTGGCCTTCGCAAAGGATACGTACGTTAAGAAGTTTTGCGTAATTTTATAGTCGCGGACGCGGACGGACTGTTAGGTCTTCCAAGAAAATGACTTAATCGAGGAAGGTATTTGTGTCGAAAAACTAATCTTTGGGCGTCTGCGACGTCTCGCAGTGCCGAAAGTTGGTTTTATTTTCTATGCCGCGTTTCGTGTTCGGAACGTTTGCGGGCTCGAAGATGTTGCGCGGTGTTGCGAGGGTTTTTTCTTATCCCTGCTTTGCAGGAACACTTTGGTTCGTTTGCGGATATTCGCAATTCAAACTTACATTCCTGTTTGGATGTTAGGTAGTTTTATGATTTGTTGTAGAGCAATTAGGACCGAGAGGTCGCGTAAGTTGTTTCCCCGAAACGAAGCGTTTTTCGTTACGGTGCTTTGTGAAGTGTTGACCTTCCGAGATTCGTACGGCTTTAGGAGCTCTGGTACGAGTGTTTTCTTATACGTCGGATTTTGTAGGCAACTTGATTCGGGAATAGAGTGAATCGCGAGAATATAGAACTTAGCCGATTTTTGAGAAGTTTGCATTATCCGTTGAATGTATTGGCTTGGCGTGAGGGTTTTGTTCAGCCGCACAGCCAAGGTCGTATTTGGTAGAGGATTAGACCACGACACTTTCGTACTATCGAAAAGGTCGAGTCGGTTTGTAAACTTGGCATTGAAGTGAAGTGCGATCGGAAAATAGCCAAGTAGCGTTTGTCGAGCTTGATATGCCAAGTATGCCCGTGGTTATAGAAAACGTTTTTCCGTTGTAGGTTTAATTTATACGATGAAAGTTTCGTATAAACTTTCCTTTGTATGGAAGCTGTTTTTTTTTTTTACTCGAGGGAGACAGCGCCTAAGAAGCTCGATGTAGAGCTCGTGCGTAGTCGCTTGCGGGGCGGTTTCATTCTAGGATGTAATCGGGAGGAATGAGAGAGGATGCTCGTGAACTGAAGGGCGAAAGAGTGAGATCTTTCAGATCGTGGCGCGAGGAAGCAAAGTTTAGATTGGTCGCCCAGCGCCGGATCGTATAGCTTGGTTTTCGCTATAAGGAAAGTACTTTTCGCAAAACCTGTTACGTTTACTTTCGAAAGTTACTTCGTTATAACATAATTCTTACTATACGAAGGGTTTCCTGTGTAAGTAACAGGCGATGAATTTAGTAAATCGGCACAACGCATTGGGTTAACAATGTTTCCGCAGATTTTTCGAGAAACCTTTCCGCTTAGTTTTTGATTCTTCGGTGAAGGTTTTTTTCGGAGTCACTCACGGAGTTTTACCAAAAGTTATTTCACCGAGATCTAGTCGCAAAATGTTTTAGCGGGTTTCTCAAACAGAATGAATCACATGACCAGAAATATGATCAGTCGGCGAGAAGGAAGGACATGTTCTCTATTGCTGCTGTGTGTTCTCGATTTTTCTTTTTGCCGCAAATGTTCTTGATATTATTCCGTGACTCACTTGATTCGAAGGAAAATGAGAGCAATGTTTTGATGCCTAAAGATTTCTCGTATAATTTTTTGATTCTTATACGAAACTTGTTTTATCAAGTTTGAGAAGATCTTTATGACTTCGGCAAATCATCGAGTTTTGCTCTGAAGTTTTGCAGAGATTTTCTAACTGCATGATTGCGACGAGAGATGCTGTATATTCCTCGAGACTATTTCCCAGACGGTTTGGATCAGTCTTTAGCGCCTAGACGGTTCTTAGATTGTCATTTGCTTTTGGGATGATTTTGACGAGGCGTCGCATTGTCCTTGTTTTGGCGAGAGTTTGCTTTATAGAGAGCGTTTTCTCTATGCGAGGGAAAATATTCGACGAAAAGAAAAAAAGATGAGTTTTCTTTGAAGGATTCGGATGATGATAATCCGGGTTGATTAAAGACTGTGGTAGACTGGCGATGACTTGGAGTTTGTCTAGTTTACGAAAATTTCTAGGAGTGAGTCGGTTTTAAGACGACGTCAGCGTCTCTAGCTCCTTCTTTCTTTTAGGAAATGAGTACGTTTGAATGCGTGGCGATCGTTTCTCGGTTGTACAAGAGATTGAATCGGTTTGCGAGTTATGCTTGAATGGTTAGAGAACAACAAATCGAGATAGACAAAAATTGCTTACGACTTAGCATGCTACACTATCCTCTAAATTCTAAGTTCTCTAGGTTTCACGGCAGTTTACAAGACATTTTCATTTCTTACTACGAGAAATTAGAAGTCTTATAAAATTTTCAAATCGGACATACCTTAGTTTCATCGATGATTTGGGATCGTCTATTCTTCGTTCTTCGTCTTTTGACTTACCGGTCGTCGACAAATTACCAGCAAGAGTATTGGAGTGGGGAGAAGACTTAACCATCGAAGCTCATGTTCTTGTTTCTTCGTACTGCTGGTTTTATTTGACCGACTAGGTGCGCTTTGTATATCGAAAAAATCAATCACGTGTTTATGATTGGATGTTTTCGACTTAGCGTGGCAGAGTTTCGTAAAACCGGATTGGGTCTAGAGAGTTCAGATTTCTCGTATAGTTTAGGCAACTTTGGTGTTAAGTCAACCATTGCCGTTTTAGATGATTGATTCGAACTTATACGAAGAAACAAGTCTTCGCGGTTTTATCGTAAAATCCCGAGGGAAATTCCGATGGAGTCGAAACGAGAATCAGCGCGATCAAGACTCGAGATAGAAACTGGAGGATTGATTCAGCTCGACGTAGGGCAAGTCGGGTGAACCCTTTCAGCTCGCCGTGTGGCGATCTGGATGGTAAGAACCCTTGGGGCGAAGTCAGCATCTCTTGGACGAGCTAGGTGCTTGGTTCAGCTCGCCGTATGGCAAGCTAGCTAGCTCTACGTTCGGCGAGCTAAGACGCTTGGCGCGGGTAATCTCGATTCGTTGAATTGACTTGTTTTCGTCGTAGAATCTCAATGGAAAGTCCGATTTAGACGAAACGAAAAGCGTCTCGATCAAGATTCGAGATGGAGATGTTTCGATCCGTCGATCTTGTCCAACTTGCCTAATGGTGAGTCGGCGAGCACAGTCCCGATTCATCAAGCTATCTTGTTTTCGTTGTAAAATCTCAACGAAAACTTTGATTAAGACGAAACGAAAAGCAGTGTGATTATTGTTTAGAGTACGGTCCGGCTCACCATAGCTATGAGTTGGATTGTGCGGACCCTCGGGGAAAAGTCAATGCCTCTAGGACGAGGTGGAAGGTCGGTCAGCTCGCTAAGATGGCAAGCTAGGTTGCTTGGCCAACTCACCATCTTTTCGGCTGGATAGTATTGCCCGATTCTACGAGTAGCCTAAGGTTCTTCCGCGAGCCACCTAGGGTTTTGTCGCGAATAACCTAGGGTTTTTCCGCGAATTACCTTAGGATTTTTCCGCGAACAGCCTAGAATTTTTCCGCGAGTAACCTAGGATATATTTCGCGAGTAACTTACGGTTTGTTCCACAGTTTCTGGGAGAGCAAGTTTTATTTTTCCGAAAAGTTCTCGGAAAACGTCTTTTGCTCAACCCGTGAGATTTGTCCAAATCGGAAATAAGAAGAACACTATGGGGTTTGATAGATTTTATCGTTGCCCTTAGTGATCTGAGATTGAAATCGTGAGCTTGTTTTGTTGCTCTTCCCGTGGCGAAGAGTCGCGATTAGGTTTTCGATTTTGTTGAGTACTACAGCGTTTGCTTGAGAGTTGGCTGTAGGAGTGGTCGCTGCTGGATTTGTTTTACCAGTGTCTTTTTGCGAGTTGCGACTTTGTCTTTCATACATCCAGACATCATTTTGGTCAAGCGTTTTGCGGCTATGAGTAAAAGTAATCCGACCCCCCCCCTCCTTCTAGCGCCAAACTGTGGGAACCGAAATTCACACTTGTCGCTTTCCGTTATATAAGGAAACTTAGGAAAACCTTAATTTTCTAGAGGAACCGGATCACTGCAAAAGCCAACGACAAGTAACCAAATAAATGCGGAAAAATACGAAAAACGTAATAGAACGAATTTACAGAAAAAGTAGATCTTATTTCGATTTCGCGTAAAAGCGTTGCGATCATTACAAGGGTTTACAAACGCTTTGGCCGCAGGGCCGTCAGCGAGTTATCAACATAAAAACCTTAAACCTAATCGATTCGCAGCTTGATAACAAAAGATGGAAAAAGATAAGTAAAAGGATTTGATTGATTTCTGACTGAACCTTATGAAAGGCTGCCTACGTACCCCTTTCGAGGATCAAGTCGAACGTAGTTCAGTTGATAGAGCTGGACCAGAGATCGAACCGCCTAGGCGAGTTCGTCTAGTAATTGAGCGCCAGTCATAGAAACCGAACTTGTTGAGAAAAAAGCCTAACTTTCTAAGTGCGGAAAATTCTAAATCTAGAAAAGTTGTAAAAGTCTCAAATGAGAGCTCTGAAATTCCTCTCTCTGCTTCTGCCCTATGCCTCTTGCTTATATAATCCCTTCCTAGGCGGTTTAGTCTTTCCATTTCGCCTAGATTCGAGTTTATCGGGAATCTTCCATTTATCTCGATCTTTCCTTTTTCCCGTGGAAATCTTCTATTTATCCTTAAACTTGACATTTATCTTCAAGTTTGAAATTTATTTTCCTTCTGCGAGTAAACCATCAAAACGTTATCGTATCCTCGGGTTAGATTTCGTTAAGATCGCGAGATGGGCTTTTATCGCGTTTTACAACCTTTCGGGTCGTTTACGATAAATCCGGTTTACGACTTTATACGAGATCGTTTCCTGATCCGATGCCGTTTTTAGTAAATTCCCCGAGTTAATCATGAAGTTTAGCTACGTTTGTTTCTCGGTTAATCATTTTTGTTTTTTACGATTTTCTCGACGTTTTTATTAAAAACGCGTTTTTTACGATTTTAACGAAAAATCTCGAATAAATCGTATAGTTTAGGCAATGTTCAGTGTCTCGTTTAACCGTTGCCGTTTCATACAATTTCCTCGAGTTTTTTTCAAGAAAACAAAGTTTTACGGTTTTTATCGTAAAACTCGAATGTTAGGTCGGATCGAGACGAAACGGGAGACATTTCAACCGTGGTTCGGAACAGGACCGTGTCGAAGGACTTAAGCTTTGAAACGGGGATGCAGGAGATAGAGGCTCAGAATGGTCAATTCGACGTACGGCGAACTGAGCCGGACCGGTCGAGCTCGCCGGTCGGCGAACTGTCCGGGAAGCTTCTAGTTCGCCCAACGGCGAGCTAAGCCAGCTGGCTTAGTTTGCCGTTGGGCGAACAAGTCGGGACGAGGCTAGTTCGCGTTTTACGGCGGTTTCGGTTTTTCACGGTTTTATGCTTAACTCGGACGATTGTGTAATCGACGTTTGTTTCATTCTTCCGAGATAACGATCTTCCGAGTTTTCCGTAGATTTCCGTTGTTCGGAAATCTCTTTTAAATTTATAAAACGATTCTTCGAGTCTTATAAAACGATTTCTCGAGTTTTATAAAATGATTCTTCTAGTTTTATAAAACAATTCTTCGAGTTTTATAAAACGATTTCTCGAGTTTTATAAAATGATTCTTCTAGTTTTATAAAACAATTCTTCGAGTTTTATAAAACGATTCTCGAGTTTTATAAAACGATTCTTCGAGTTTTATAAAATGATTTTTCGAGTTTTATAAAACGATTCTCCGAGTTTTATAAAACGATTCTTCGAGTTTTATAAAATGATTCTTCGAGTTTTATAAAACGATTCTTTGAGTTTTATAAAACGATTCTTCGAGTTTTATAAAACGATTCTAGAGTTCTAAAAAACGATTCTCGAGTTTTATAAAACGATTCTTCGAGTTTTATAAAACGATTCTTCGAGTTTTATAAAACGGTTCTCGAGTTTTATAAAACGATTCTTCGAGTTTTATAAAACGATTCTTCGAGTTTTATAAAACGATTTCTTTTATATTTTTGCGGAGACTTTTTGCCATTGATTCCGTCGTGACCGATTTTGACACCAACAATAATGGGCGTAAGCGGCGTCCTAATCCGGGAAGAGCGCAGCGATCAAAAACTAATATTTTATGTAAGTAAAACTTTTCTAGACGCAGATACGGGATACCCGATGATGGAAAAATTGCGATGATTTTGCAATTTCACACTATCGTCTTACCCACTTCTTTCCCTCTCCGCATGATTTTTCACAACCCCAGCCAGTCAGGAAGGCTGGCAAATGGGCAATTGAGCTGAGTGAGTACGACATCGAATACTGTATTAAGACCTGTGAAAAATTGCAAGTACTTGCAAACTTCTTAGTAAAGCTCCCGACAGGACGCACACCCGACCAGGAGCCCAACTCGACCTGGACCCGATACATTGACGGATCCTCGTCCAAACTAGGCTCCGGAATTGGCATCCGACTGGCGGCCCCAATGGGAAAAGTGCTGGAACAATCATTTCGATTAGTTTTCCACGCCTTGAACAATAAATCCGAATACAAAGCCTTAATCGCATGAATACAGCTGGCTCATGGCTTAAAGATATGCAATCGCCTCGCCTACTGCGATTCTCAGCTAGTGGCCAGCCAGTTCAGCAGGGAATACAAAGCAAGGGACGAAAGAATGGAAGCTTATCTGACCCTGGTTCAAGACCTAGCCAAAACTTCGATCAATTCTCCCTCACTCAAATTCCTCTGGGGGAAAACGCTCAAGCAGACGACATGGCTGCCTTGGTATCCCGTTTGGATCCCGGCTTAAGCAGGGTAATCCCCGTGGAGTTCATTGAACATCCTAGTATCGGACCGCCCATACTCGTAACCTGATCAACGAACCGGAAGACGACATCGATGAAAAGGATGATCACCCAGCCGCAGATCAGTCCAGCTACGGGTTCTGTTGTCCGTGGATGAAAACAATCCTCGTATACATAGCCAACAGAAAACTCCTGTCGGAAAAACAGGCGGCCCAAAAAATAAAGACTCAAGCCGCACGATATGTTCTGGTCGACGGAGAACTCTATTGGTGGAGATTCACTGGACAACTCATGACCTGCGTGCAGGGAGAAAAGCCGCAGCGAAGAATAGAAGAAGTAAATTCCGGATCCTGTGGAAACCATTCCAGTGGAAGGTCTCTCGCAATAAAAATCAAGGGCCACGGATATTTCTGGCCGACAAAGGTCAAAGACTGCGAGGATTATTCACGAAAATGTGAGAAGTGCCAAAGGCACGCCCATTCTATCCATCAGCCAGTGGAAGTACTCTCATCCATCTCAGCACCATATCCATACATGCGATGGTCAATGGATATAGTCGGACCAATGCACGCATCAAAACAAAAACGTTTCTTATTAGTCCTGACCGACCTTTCTCCAAATGGGTCGTTGCAGATTTTTATCCAAGCATCAAAGATGCCCAAGTAGAAAATTTTGTATGGAAAAATATTGTTTGCTGGCACAGAGTCCCTTACGAAATCGTAACGGATAACAGGTTTCAGTTTATTTCGATTAGATTCGAAGCTTTCAGCGAGTAATGGAAAATATGATTAACAAAATCAACTCCAAGATATCCTCAAGGCAACGGACTACCAAGACAATTAACAAAACTATCCTCGACGGCCTCAAAAAACGCCTTGACGCTAAAAAAGGAAAGTGGGCAGACGAGCTCAGAGGAGTTTTGTGGTCGCATCGCACGACCCCGAGACAAGCAACAGGTGAAACCCCATTCTCCCTCGTGTATGGAACAGAGTGCATGATCCCGGTGGAAGTCAAATTTCCGGGAATACATAGGCGATTGCTACCAGAAAGAGAAGATTCGAACAACCTGGTGCTGCTCGACAAACTCGACCTAATTAACGAACGACAGGATCAGGCCCTCGTCCGAATTCAGAATTACCAACAAGCGGCAGCAAAGTACTACAACTCAAACGTACGAGGCCGTAGATTTCAAGTAGGCGAACTAGTCATACAGAAAGTCTTCCAAAACACCGTGGACCGAAACGCCGGGAAACTAAGAGAAAACTGGGAAGGACCATACAAGGTCATAAAGGTGGTCTGGCTGGGAGCGTATGAAATCGTAAACATGCAGGACATCAAAATTCCCTGATCATGGAACGCACTGCATCCCAAAAAATACTATCACTAAGCAACACACTCCTCAAAAACTGAACTACGGGACGGCTTGAACCCTGCTAAAGGGTACGTAGGAATCTCGTCACATGGCAAGACCAGCTGTCCCCTCTCGATAAAAAAAGGGGGGTAGGTGAGTATACGTATACTCCCAAAATTTCAAACTCAAAATTTCTGAAACAATTTTCAACGACGCAGAAAAAAAGAAAAACGAAATTCTGAATATAGCGAGACGTCGCAATTATTCGGAAAACCGTTTTTCTTAAAAACAACAAATACAGTCCATGTGTGACTATAAAACGTACAAAACCTCTTAAAGATATGAATCCTGCGCGAAGGTCCAAACAACAGTAACATCCACCACCTAAAGTTTGTTGCTGATCACAAAAAACTCGCAACATTTCTAAATAAACTTAAGTTATCTTGCATAGATAGCTCTCATACACCCGACACAAGGGTAATAGCGCTATAAAGAAATCCAAACTTTGGCCAGCACCTTCGGGGATGCTTGATTCCGACCAGAAAAGTCATGTAAGCCGAGAACCTATCGCGGACTTTAAATCGGTACGGAATCAGGTTAAAATCGCAAAAAGCAAAATGAACGCCGGTTAGTTATCACACACCCTTAAAACCAAAAGTAAACCTAGGTCTTACCCTAAACCCAGCACACTGGTCTCTAACGTCCCAAGGCATGAATTGAGATACTAAAGGCATGTCTCTTTGTCTACATCTGAACGCTCACTCGACTCTTAAGAGTCCTAGAACAAGCAAACGAATAAGGCGATCTACGAATGATTTGGAATACGAGACGACAACTCGCAGACCTCCCTCAACACTCACACAAATGAAAGCATTCTTCTCAAAACATATGAAAACGTAAACTGATTGTTCATTCATTAAAGTTGCAAAAGCAATGGGGATTCAAAGCCAGAACGACCAGTCCCAAAATAAAAACACAACAATACTTGCCCAGAACACAAAGATATAAAATAAAAGTCTCACACGAGACTACAACTTCAAACATCCTCCGCACACGGAGTCTCATCCTCACCCATCATCTCGTCAGAACTCGGAATCATACCTTCACCACCTTCTTCACCTTCTTCAACCTCCATGGCCTTGCTCTCGTCCATACTCGGCTGGGGAGCGCACTCGGATCCCAGGACAGCGAGAGACAAGCCGAAGTCTCCCTACGTCTCCATTAATTCCGAATTGGCAGGGACACTCTCCTTGACCGTTCAGTCTCACGGACCGACGATCCCTCGATACTCTTGATCTTGAGTTGAATTCAGCGCAGCTCCGAGGCTTTAGCCTTCTTAGCATCCTTTGCCTTGAGCAAGGAACTTACAATCTTCCCAAGGTCCCGCTCCAAGTCACTGATCCTAGCCTCGAACTGTGACAACTCTGCAGAATGTACATCTCCAATCACCTTCAACTTCCCTTCGAGCTGAGCCGACTTTTCCTGCGACTCGGCTAGTTCCTTTGTCAAATATTCGACTTCAGACACACACTCTTTAATCACTCCATCGATTAACGAGACAAACTGAACAACAATATAGACGGTAAGACACCAAACTTTCGTAAAAACAAAAATACTTAAAAGGTATAATCGCAAATCCGTACCTTGGCTCGATGCTGTGACATCAGACCAGTGCTCACCACCTTGTTCGATGAGGGAACAGCATCTGAACCTTTCGTACATCTCCTCTTCTTGGCCGCATTGGGGTTTTCACAAGGTCTTTTGCGACCTTTGGGCGAAGGAGCCTGAGTCACACTAAGCGCCGGCAGCCCCAAGATCACTCTCCTTGCCGGAGGAGGAGGCTTCGGAAACACAGCTAGTTTGATCTCGCTGGATATCGAGACTACGGTCGGCTTCGGAATCACGGCTGGCTCAACCTCAGTAGGCTTTGGGATCACGCCTGTTTTAACCTAAGAAGAAGTTGGGACAGCGGATGAACTCGATGGCTCAATGGTGGTAGTTGCCGAAGGTTCCGTAGCAATGCTCCCCGATATGTCCAGAACGATTTCAGGAGCAATCGAATCAATTTGGATTGCACGAACTGGACTCGCCGCCGTTTCGGCTTCCATCTCTTCCTCAAAAGAAAGGAATTTTGAGATGTGTGGTCCGGCTGGCCTGCTGTGGAATTTTCGCTGACGAAGACATCATGGTTTTGATGATCATCATCGGGAGAAGACATCTTGACAAGGAAATTTCTTAGAGAGAAGTTGGCGAGCTGAACTAAACAATCAACGCCCCTCAACTCGATCGTACTCTCAATCGTGATTGTAACGTCTCTCGTTTCGTGTCGATCTACCTTTTGAGTTTTACGATAAAAACAGTAAAAGACGTGGTTTTTAGTAAAATCTCGAGTGAACCGTATAAAACGGCAACAGTTAAACAAAACACCAAACATTCCCAAACTATATGATTAACTGGAGATATTACATAAAAACCGTAAAAGACGCGTTTTCTTGTAAAACCTTGAGTAAATCGTATAAAACGGCAACGGTTAAACGAAACACTGAACATTGCCAAACTATACGATTAACTCGTGATTTTTTATAACAAAAACTGCTAAAGGCGCATTTTCTTGTAAAACCTCGAGTATATCTTATAAAATGGCAACAGTTAAACGAAACACCGAGCATTGCCAAACTATACTATTAACTCGAGATGTTTATTTTAAAAGGGCATCGTATCAGGAAACGATTCTATCTAAAGTTGTAAAACAGCTAAAATCGCAAAATGGCTAGGAAAGTCCTAAAACACGATAAAGTCCCACTCGCGACTTTAGACAAGATCCAACCTGAAGATACGATGACGGTTACTTATTATTCGCAGGAATGGGTAAATGTCAAGTTCGAAGATAAAAATAGAAGTTTTCCGAAGAAGAATGGAAAGATCGAGAAAAATGTAAGATTTCTGACAAACCCGAATCGCAGCGGAAAAGGAAAGACCAACCGCTTAAAACAGGAGTATATAAGCATGAGTTTAAAATCAAGAGGAGGCAGAGCTTTTTAGACCTAGAAAAACTGATGTAGACTTAGGCAAATTTAGGACTTAGGTGGCTAGACTAGCAAGTCGGATCTTTATAACGTTTGGTTGTCTAAGTTCCGTGATTCTCTTTGTAACAACTTTCAATCTCTTTATCAATAATAATCTTAATAGCCTTTGCGAAATTTCTTCTTCTGTATTCTCTTTTCTTCTTCGTTTTAAGTGCGTTTCCGCAGAGATCCAGAAAGATTTCGCCTCGCAACAAAAGCATCGACAAGGATTACATAGTAATAAAACAACAAAAAGCAAAAGCTTAAAACAAGAAAATCCGAGTCTAAAGCCCCCTGGAAAGGATGCCCGACGGATTCCTCCAATATCTCTCCCTCCTCCTCTTAAGGACAGCATCTGGCGGTACTCCCCTACAAGATCCCAACGGCTAGCACGTCCCTCCGACCATTCCTTCATAAGCTCCCAGCGAGTGAATGCTCTAGTACGCTGCACTGCTACATCATGGTGAGATACAACATCCCGAAGTTGAGCGCGAAGGAAAAGAACTTCCTCGTATAGGGGAACAAGACGACTCGTCGATTTGACATCACCAGAGCACCTCGGGGTAGAAAAACAAGAAGAGACGGCAGTCGAAGTACCTGCGGGAGCTGCTTGCGGCATGGGCATGGTAAAAGGCTGTCTCCTTCCGTTTCTGGTCTTAGGATAATCATTGTATATCGACTGAACAGAAGCTTTAGGAACCTCACCTAAAACCAAAACACGACTGAGTAAAAGACATGAATCGCAAGAAGTCGATAAAGCTAGGGGATCTCTAACCCCAAACGCAACTATGACGCAAAGCGGCCGGACTCACTAAAAAGGAGATCCATCGAAATCGCTTCGGGATGCTGAGAGCTAGCTTTGCCAAAACTTCACCAGCAAAATCCACAGGTCTCGCCACCTCTGCAAAACCAAACACACAGTAAGAAGGTGACAAAAGAAAATCAAAAGATAACCAGAAACTAACCAACGGAGCGCCAAAACAGTGGGTCGGGATATCCACGGATATTCATGAACATGTATCTCCGATCCCACAAATAGTTAGAGGGAAAGCCGCCGCGAACGCCGCCCGGAGGTTCATTCACTAAAGCCTCTCCTTCTCGGAACCATATTTGGTACATCGCCCTCCTATCTCGCAAGAGAACAAAGTTGTAGGAACACAAGACTTCAGATACCCCTAGTGGAATGCCCTGAAGTTCCCCCAGCACCTGAACAACAACCAACATACGCCATGACGACGGAGTCAGCTGTTAAGGGGAAAAGCCACAGTATGATGACACCTCCGCTATCAAGGAAGGAACACTTCCCTCAAAGCCGGCCTCAAGATAAGCCTCCAAGATGGCTATCTCACCAATGCCACCATCGAATCAGAAACGTAATAATTCCTACGGATCCTGGCTAAATCTTTCTCCCCAATATTGGAAAGAGGTCCATCACCACCTACTTCATGAGGTAGGCGAAAAAGTCTGTGCACCGTAGAGGAGCCCAAGGCGTCACCACATCATCCGTTCCAAGACAAGCCATGGGCGATGCCACTGGAGAAGAAAACGAATCTGAAGAGGCGCAGCGAGGCCTAACGTGTCCCCTACGCATGAAGATGAGAACAATGAAAGATTGACCTGATTTTTCATCTTCTCAAAGCTGGAGGAAAGGTGTTCTAGGATCTCAGGTAACACCTCTCAGCAGAAGAGCGGTAATATATACCTAGGCTGGAAACCCTCGGCCGACTCCAAAAAAAGAAAGAATGCTCCCTAATAAAATCAGAAAATCCAGAAAGGGAGAAAAGAAATGGGGAGAAAATGAGAACTATCCCATTTTTCCACTTCGGTAAAAGAGGGAATAGCGGCGGACCAGGAAGATATTCCCGAATCAGCAAAAACGGCTAGGGTTTCCCTGATCCTCCATTCAAGAAAAAATCAGATTACAACTCCGTGTCATCGACTCCAAGAGGCTCAAGCCCTGAAGATATCTAATGAACGCCACTTTTACCAAGGGAAATGCGACTAACTCCAGGCCCTAAAAACTGTCCCGGCCTAGCAAGGACCTGGAGAATAGGGCACCTAGAGCGATGCCTTACTTAAGGGGAATTTACTGAGATAAAATGACTACGGTCCACCTAGACACACTTTATCCCTTAACTTCGTTGATGAAATCAAGGAATAAAGGGGCAAACTGTTGAGAAAAAGTATCCAGGCACCAGATTCCTCCAGCCTCCGGGCTGGGCACAGGCCTCTAGACCCCTGCTCCAAAGGGACCCAGGGCCCGGACCCTGCATCCAGGGAACTCTTCCATATTCGCCAATATGGAAGAGTTAAACCTAATGCAAGCCGACATCTGTTGGGGTCAAAATCGGTACGAAAGAATCAATGACCAAAACTTTCCGCAAAAATAAAAATACGTTTTATAAAACACGAGAAGCTGTTTTATAAAATTCTAAGGAAAACCGCGGAAAACTTGGAAATCATCATCCCGGAAAAACGAAAGAAACAATCACCGATTACACGATTGCCCAAGTTAAGCAAAAAACTGCAAAAAACCGCAAAAAACCGCGAGCAGGTTCGACTGAACAAAGTTAAACGTACGACGAGCCGAACCAGCTGGTTCAGCTCGCCATACAGCGAACTAGTCGGTTCCGGACCAGCTCGTTGTAAGGCGAGCTGGTGGCCACGAACCAGCTTGTCGTACGGCGAGCTGGTCGCCTCAAAACAGCTCGACGTTGTGGGAACCGAAATCCACACTGTCAATTTTTCGTCAAATACGGAAACTTTGGGAAAACCCTAATTTTCCCGAGGTCCTGGATCTTTGTGGAAACCACTAAAACGGACAGAGTTAACAGAATATGGGTGAATAACAATAATGAAGAACAGAGAATGAATAAGGAATTTGCGTGAGAGCTTTTTATTGAATAAGAGATTGAAAACTGTTACAAAGAGAATCGCGGAGTTTAGACGTCGAAACGTTCTACGGATCCGGCTTACTAGTCTATACGCCTAAGTCCTAAATTTCTAAGCTAACAGCCGCCTCTCTAGGTCTGATTTTCGTCTCCCTGCTTCTGCCCTATACGTCTTGCTTATATACTCCCTTCCTTGGCGGTTTGGTCCTTTCATTTCGCCCAGATTCCAGTTTATCGTAAATCTTCCATTTATCTTGATCTTTCCTTTTTCCCCGCGGAAATCTTTTCTTTATCTTCAAACTTCACATTTATCTTCCTTCTGCGGGTAAATCTTGAAAAGGTTATCGTATCTTCGGGTTAGATTTCGTAAAGACCGCGAGATGGGCTTTTATCACGTTTTAGGACCTTCCGAGCCGTTTTGTGATGAATCCGTTTTGCGACTTTATACGAGATCGTTTCCTAATCCGATGCTGTTTTTAGTAAATTCCCCGATTTAATCGTAAAGTTTAGCTATGTTCTTTTTCTTCGGTTAATCGCGGCCGTTTTTACGATTCTCTCGACATTTTTATTAAGAACACATTTTTTACGATTTTTACCAAAAATCTCGAATAAATCGTATAGTTTAGGCAATGTTCGGTGTTTCGTTTAACCGTTGCCGTTTTATATGATTTCCTCGAGTTCTTTTCGAGAAAACAAAGTTTTACGGTTTTTATCGTAAAACTCGAACAATAGGACGGATTAAGACGAAACGGGAGACATTTCGTCCGCGGTTCGGAACACGATCGTGTCAAATTACGTAAGCGTTGAAATGGGAACGTGGGAGATCGAGGCTCGGGATGTTCGGCTCGACGTATGGCAAACCAGACCGGACCGGTTCAGCTCGCCGTTGGGCCACTATCTTTAGGACACGCTTTATTGAGATCGGTGAAATCGACGCAAACTCGCCACTTTCCGTTCTTTTTAGTTACGACGACAGGATTGGCGAGCCAGTCAGGATACCGAAATTATGTGATTGACCCTACTTTGAGGAGTCTGTCGACTTCGCTGTTGACCGCTTCGGCGCGATCTGGCCCCAGTTTTCGTCTTTTTTGTTTGACGGCTTTGGATGTTGGGTCAACGTTAAGTTCATGACATGTGATGTTAATGTCGATTCCTGGCATATCTTCCGCAGTCCAAGCAAACATGTTCGAGTTGCCTTTCAGACATGTCAAGAGTTCGGTTTTTAAGGTCTCGCTCAGGTTTGCACCAATTTCGACGCAGCGCTCCGGAAAAGCCTTGTTGATGCACACTGAGACGACGGGATCGCAGGTTGGCTCGCGTTTACCTTCCAATGCCTCGGCCGCTCGCAACTTCCAGAAGAGTTACGAGGAGGGGGCTAACTGTTGGGGTCAAAATCGGTATGACGGAATGACTGACGAAAACATTCAGCAAAAATAAAAAATACGTTTTATAAAACACGAGAAGTTGTTTTACAAATTCTAAGAACTTTCCGAACAAAGGAAAACCGCGGAAAACTTGGAAATCGTCATCCCGGAAGAACAAACGAAAAATCACTGATTACACGACTGCCCAAGTTATGCGAAAAACCGCAAAAAATCGCATCGACCGTAAACCGTGAGAAGGTTCAACCAAACCAAGTTCAACGTACAACGAGCCGAACCAGCCGGTTCAGCTTGCCGTACGGCGAACTGGTTGGTCCCGGACCAGCTCGCCGTATGGCGAGCTGGTCACCTCAAAACAGCTCGACGTACGGCAGGCTAAACCAACCCTGTTCGGCTCGCCGTACGACGAGCTGACTGTCCTGACCCTCTATCTCCCGCATCCTTGAAGTAAGGCATACGTCTTTCGATTCGATCATGTTCTGAACCATGGTGGAAACGTCTCTTGTTTCATCTCGATCCATCTTATCAATCAAGTTTTACGATAAAACCGTAAAGTCTTGTTTTCTCGGAAGAACTCGAGTAAATCGTATGAAACGCCAATGGTTAAACGAAACACCGAACGTTGCCTGATTATACGATAAACTCGAGATCTTTTATGAAAAAATCGTAAAAAGCACGTATTTAGTAAAAACCTCGAGTTAATCGTAGAAAACGGCAACGATTAAACAAAACATCGAACATTGCTAAATTTTACGATTAACCCAAGAAATCTTATAAAAACGGCATCATATCAGGAAATGATCTAGTTTAAAATCGTAAAATGATTCTTACCGTAAAACGGCTTGGACAGCCCAAAAACGCGATAAAAGTCCACTTGCGACTTTAAATGAAATCTAGCCCAAATATACAATGACGGTTTGACGATTTACTTGCAGAAAGAAGATAAATGTCAAGTTTGAAGATGAATGTCAAGTTTGAAGATGAATGTAAAATTTGAAGATAAATAGAAGATTTCCGCAGAAAAAATGGAAAGATCGAGATAAGTTGAAGATTCTCGATAAACTCGAATCCGGGCGAAAATAAAGTACTAAACCGCGTAAGGTGGGAGTATATAAGCAGAAGGCGGAGGAAAAAAAGAAAAGGACGAGTTTTCAGAGCTTTCACCACCAAAGCTTAGCACTTAGGAATATTTCCGTTTTTGTTATCGAGCTGAGTCTCAACTAGGGTTTTAATCTTAGATTGCTAGAACTAGGAATCTCACCGACGGCTCACGCAGCTAAGGATACTCTGGTTGTACCGTTCTTACGCGAATTCGGAATAAGATTATTCTTGCTCTCAATCTCGTTTTATTTTACATCTTTACTTATTCGTATCGTGTTCTTGATCGCTTGTGTGCGGTTCCACAGATAGCCGGGTCCTCTGGGAAATTAGGGTTTACTCTAAATTCCTAAACTTAAGTAAAATCGACAGGGGTGAATTTCGGTTCCCACAACATCTACACATATAAAAGGGGAACCCGAACCCTATAATAAGGGATCGGTACTTAGAGATTGAGAGACTAGATCTAGGCGGCTAGAATTAGGGTTTGATTAATCAATTATACGTCTCCTTTCTCTACTTGTTTCTTATTGTTTCTCTTTGATTTCTCCTGGCTGCATACAAATATCCTTGCTTCTCTTTGTTCATACACAAACCTTCAGTGTTCTGTCGTACTAAAACGACCCTACACAAAAATAACATAACATGGCAGAATACGATCCCGATGACAGCGAGCCTCCGGGTTCCAAATGTTCAAAATTCCGAATTTTACATTTTATATACCTAATTACGCGAGATCGGTAGTGGCCTACCTAAGGGGGGCAGAATACGATCTAGAAGACAATAACCTCCGGGTCCCAGATGTTCATAATCCTGAATTTTACATCACTTATCTACTCACCCTCCTGGTCCAGGTCACGGACCTTAGAATCTACTCAGTAACCTCAAGGTTCTGAACAAGTTTCCATGTAGTACAGGAAAGACCCCATGGTCCCAAGCAATCGCCTTGGATTTATGAATTCCAAAAACTAACCTCAGGGTTAAATCATGAACTTCGGAGTTCCCAGTGTTCAAAATCCTCAATTTTACATTTCTTGCCCCGGGCCCAACTAGAAACCGTAGGGCCCAAGAAAAACCTTCGGGTCAAACAACGAGTCTCTCCAGGCTCAACAAGAATATCCAAGCCCAGCCGATGAGCCTATGGATTTAGAAACTACGAGTTTCCACATCCTAAAAAATACTCATGTCTCCATGTTTAAGTAGGAGAACGAATGGCCCAATAAAAGATCTGAAGATCTAAGCAGGGTTCTAGGAATCCTCCAAGACCCCCGGGTCCTAAGGGTTAAAAACTACGAGTTTTACATTTTGTTCCTATCATGCTAGTCAAATCAGCAGGGTTCTGACTCCCAGGCGAACATATGCGTGAAAACAAAAACATTATTGCTAAAAAATGAAGTGCACAAAAGCAACATAGCTCAGGGCTCGAAGAAGTTCAAACAATGAAGCAAAGACAAGTGCGTTAAAGACTAAAACCTCATGGTCCGCCAGAGCCAGAAGACGGAGGGATGGCTAGTTCGTCTGTGAAAGAGGGAGGATCAACGCCTTTGAACTTTGCCTCGGAAAGAACCACGGCCTTGTACCGATCGAACTCCCTGGGCAAGTTCTAGCTGTGGGCCCGCCCATCGAGCCAATGTCGCATTACCTCCCATCAAGAGGTCATTTTCGCCCCGTCCACAGCCATCACCTTCACGTCCTCTGAGATCTTTGCCTCAGCTCTTAGTTTCTCCAAAGCCTCTTCTAATTTCTGGTTCTTACGGCCCAGCGCCAGAGCCTCCGACGAGGAAGTTTCCGCCGTGTCTTCAATCGCCTTGATCTTGGCCTGTAGATCGTGCAGTTCCATTCCTTTCGTCGCCCTCCTGCTTTTCTCCTCAGATAACTGCCGAGACAGCTCATTGGCTTCCTCCTTGACTGAGGCCACATCCTCCTTCGAAAACCAAGCTCCCAAATGATTCAATAGAGAAAGGACCTGCGGAAAAGATCACCCAATAAGACTCACGATAACGAGGCTAAAATAGGAGCAAGAACATCGCTCTTACCCGAAGGAGTCTCTCTTGAAGCGCCAGGATCACCTCTGCTGGACCTTCTCCCAAAAGAGGGACATTCTCTTGCGAGAACACCCTAGCGTTCAGGTCCCCGAGAAAATCTAACAAACCCCCGTCGCGTGTTTAGTATCAAAAGCCTGTGGAGACAGCCGAGCGGCCATCCTTCCCCTCGATCTTCTCCCCTGAAAAGTGGAAACAGCCTCGCTCTTAATCATCGTCTTGCGACTACTTCAAGTTATCATAACCTCGTCCCCCGAAACGGTCGGGGCGATGACACCCTTCCTCGCCTAAATTTCATCGTCCGCCCTTTTAAAGGCTTCCATCAGGTCTTCCTCTATCGGGCCGCCTGTTTAAAACAAAGTCAGTCAACACCAACCAAGTCAGGCAAGCGAAAAAGGAGTATAACCAACATCAAAGACGAAGACTCACTCTAAATCCTGCTACGACCCAACACGGATAGGCCACCGACGCCGTGCAAGAGGAAGGGCTCGGGCCCTAAGAATATTGCCTTCCCCGCCCGCACGGGCCAGATGAGTTCCACCTACAAAAATAACAACGGAAGAAAAATCGATAAAGCGAATCCCGTCATCATTCAAGGATATCAATTCATCTTACCTACGAAGCTCCACCGATAGTGGGAACCGGGAAGGGTCATGAATACATATCTTTCCTACCACTTCTTCACAAAAGATAGACCCTTGCGGTCGTTTTTCGAAAGTTTCTCTACAAAGGGAAGACCATTGCGAGGCCGAATATGAAAGCGACCTTCTCTTCCATTGATCGGAGCAAGGTTGTAAGCGAACAACAATTCATTGACGCCTAAAGGAAGGCATTCCTCATCGCTCAAATTTTGAGCAATGAGAATACGCCAAGCTGGAGGATTAAGTTGGGAATGAGAGATTGAGAAGAAGCCGCAGAGGTCCGCAATCTACGACAAAATATTTCCTTTGAAGCCAGACTCAAAGAAAGCCTCACAAATGGCAATCTCCTTCGGTCTACCCATGGAAGCACGTTCAGACGAATAAGGAATGCGGAGAACGACGGAAGAAGAAATTAGGTAATATTTTCGCTACTTGACTAAATCATCCTCTTTCACTGAAGATGTGGGGCCCACCATTAAAGAAGGCGGCGAGACGTAAGATAGAGGATTCGGAGCCAGAATCTCATGCTCAGATCCGTCATAAGGATCTGAGGAGCTCTGACTTAGCTATCGGAGAGTCCACTCTTCTCTTCAAACTCGACCTTTCAGCCGTCAAAGGAACTAAGGAACCGGATCGTTTCGACAAAACAAAATTGCTCTACAAAAGAAGAAGAAGAAAATCCTCAGATCAAAAAGAGTAGCTGGAAGAATATGGCAAGGTATCACAATGGTGTTGTCTAGAGAAATGGATGGGTATTTAAAGAAATCACGGTTATTGTCTTCTCGAAGATACAGCCACTCCCGAATCTTAAGCAAAAGATAAGATCCAGCATTCAAAATTAAAAAAAAAAATAAATCCCACCTCCTAGGGATTCAGAAGAATAGGTATGATACGGACGCGAGTTCAAGAAAGGAAAGAAGATCTGACCAAATCAGTCATCTCAGGAAAATTGCCTGCAGCAGAATTTAAGGAAATTCGTCGCCGACCGAAAGTTATATACCGGATCGCGACTCCGCGCAATCGACTCCAAGAGGCTCAGGCCCTGAAGATATCTACTGAATGCCATTTTACCAAGGGAAATGTGACTTACTCATGGCCCTAAACACGGTCCCGGCCTAAACAAGGACCTGGAGAATAGGCGCCTAGAGCGATGTCTTACTTAAGGAGAATCTGCTGAGATAAAGCAACTACGGTCCACCTAGACACACTTTATCCCTTGATTTCATCGATGAAATCAAGGAATAAGGGGCAAACTGTTGGGAAAAAATATCCAAGCACCAGATTCTTCCAGCTTCCGGGCTGGGCACCGGCCTCTAGACCCCTTCTCCAAAGGGACCTAGGGCCCGGACCCTGGATCCAGGTTCCCCTGGCTCGTCCTCTGCTCCAAAAGCCGGCCCTTGGATAAAATGGAAGTTCTCCAATTAAGGGAATTCTTCCATATTTGCCAATATGTAAGGGTTTAACCTAATGCAAGCCGACATCTATACCTATAGAAGGGGAACCCAAACCCTAGAATAAGGGATCGACACTTTAGAGATTGAGAGCTGATATCACCCAAATTACCTTAAGGAGTGAATTACTCTCCCAAATAAGAGGTTCAATTGTAGTACTTAGGGATCAAATCCACAAGGAACTAAGGAACACAAAAGATATATCCTTAGTGATTATGCTAGGTTGATTAAGGTTTAAAAGTAAATTGCAGTTGTGAGCAATGGTGAGTTTCTCAGGAGAATTTGTTTAGGTTTTAAACAATAAAAGAAAGTAGTTAAATTCAAGGTTGCTATTCAGATAATCAGGATTATAATGCTATAAATGTCTTTATAAGTTTCTTGCAAGATATTAAATAACTTCAACTCTTAGATAAGCCTATTAGCAATCGCTATTAGATTCGTCCATTTATCTGACTGCCGGCTATATCGACCTATGGTTTGACAGCGATATCAGACGTTATGGGTTTCCGTCGATCGATTACTCTATAGGAGTATTGATCGATATAGCTTCAGATCGAATTGAATATGTGTTCACCAAGATCATAGACCGGCTCTCACTCTTCCCTAGAGGATCTCAGCTTATACCAGATGATTTCAGGATGATAATTAACAAAATCAATCATTCCATGATCATACTCTAGTTAGCTACTCTAGAGTAAGCATTAGGGTTCATCAGGATAATGAATATCACAACTCAACAATCCATAGTTGGGGCTAATCCCTCATAACTATTTGAACCCTAAATCTAACAAGTGAAACTACTCAGACATGGCTAATTGATTCATAGCATCAAGGTAATAATAGAAATTCATAAGATTAGAAGATTGAACACTTGATTCTTTTAAACAACAAATCTCTTTGTGTGTTCTTCTAAATCTAGACCTCTATAACCTTTTATGAAAATGAGAATAAGATGAAAAGAATACTTTTATAAATCAAAGAACTAAGAACAAAAAAAGCATTCATAGGTACAAAGCATGTAAAGGTATAAAAAGCATGTATAGCATTCAAAAGCATGTATAGCATTCAAAAGCATGTATATCCAAAACACATAGGCATAACTATAAATATTAGTTCCAATAGGTTAAAAACTCGTCAGCGGCAATCTTGTAATATTGAGAGAACTTGGGCTTCAAGGCCGAGTCAAACTTGTTCTTCACGTTTCATATCGATTGATGGTACATGGCGTACAGCGATCGATGGAGTATCTAAATTCGTCATCTTCTAAGGAAGCATCGTCGATCGATTACACAGAATGTGTATCGATCGATATGTATCTCTGGATATCGACCTTGTTGTCTGATCTTTATAGTCATCTCGGAAAAACTCTCCTTTAAGCTCATAAGGGCACCTAAATCATCACTTTACTCCAAAATGCTCTTGAACCTGAAAACATACCTAATATATATATATTATAAAATCATATAAATATCATAGTTAAGAGTGGGTCAAAACCATAGTATATCAACTCCCCCAGACTTAACCTTTTGCTTGTCCTCAAGCAAACACAATAGTTAGTCTTTGGAAGAAGTTTAAAAACAGCAAGGACTCAATCAAATCTTAACTTAAGATCATCACCTTGACTTTGTTGCATGCCACATCTTATATTACTAACTACAGAAGTACATTATACCATATCCTAGCTTAGCAACCAAATTAATCTAGCCAATCAACTTAGCAATCTTGTCTGTCTATCCCCTCTACTGATTTCATTTATGCATAAAAATAAAAGTGTAGGCTTTACCTTGGGAGTATTGATCAAGGAACACTTGGATTCAACTCAAGCAAGTTTCAGACATTCTCATTCTGGTTTCTTTTCTCCCTATATCTCCCTTCTCTGAATCCCAATTTTTTTTTATATCAATCCCAATGAACAACAAATGTTCATCCTATTGATCTTTCTACTTTTTGTAGTCTTTTCTGACAAAGTGTAGGCGAATAGTGGGGTCATGGGTAATTTACCTCTCTCTCGCTTGCACAATGTGTGATCATTCCTTTGAATTAGAATAGTGGGGTCATGGGTAATGTACCTCTCCCTCTGCCTCTCAGGAAATCATCTCAATCTTTATTTTTCTTTTTTTAGGGATGCCAAAGGAAGAAGAGAAGGAAACCAAAATTATCAAGACTTTTACCTTATAGACTTGCAGGAGGATTCCGATCCCTTGTATACCAAGCCCCAACACAAGCAATAGATGTCAGGTTAGGTTGGAAATCAGCTTTGGTTCTTCCAAACAATCATGAAAAGTGTTGTCATAGGTGACTGGTGATTCACTTTAGCATCTATAGTACTTTGTGCAATCAACAATTCTAAGAATGGTGCTAAAGAGTGGTTAGATAGAAAGTAAAAAATTTGAAATCTTTTTGTCCCCTTCTTGACTCAATAAAACTAATTTTGAAAACATTTAATGAGATCAAAAAGGTAAAGTAGCATCAGTAATCTCCACTCCCCCAGACTTAAATCATAAACTGTCCTCAGTGGATAACCAGTCGGAGTTAGGGCATAAATAAATAATATATAACTGGTATCAAAAATTGTGAATGATATACCTGACCGGAATTCGTATCGATCGATGGTGACTCGCCTTCGTCGATCGGCATGGATGGGTCTGTGTCGATCGATGTCGACCGGATCTTATCGGTCGATAGGGGTAGTGATCGTATAGCATGTCTTCTGAAATAAATAAAACGAAAGTAATAAGTAAAAATAAAATTAAAACTAAAGAAGAAAATACCTAATAGTGGGTTGCCTCCCACTCAGCGCTTAGTTCATTTAGCTTGGCTATGGAGGTATGGTGGCTAGTGAGGTGAATTTCAGGTACTTGTTGGGAAACAAGTATCCTCCTTGTCTTGTGATTCTTCAAACCATTAAGTTAAGAAGCTTCTTGTGGCTTTCTCGCTTCTGATCATACTAGCTTTCAACCCTTGGACCTCATAGTGGATTCTCTGTAGGCACTCCTCAATGCTCGCAATGATGAACTCATGTTGTCCAATCTTGTTGTAGGTGTGTTCTAGATCAATACTCGACTGCATTGTGTCGAGGTGTTGGATGTTTTGCACACGGGAAGGGGTAGTATCGACCGATCTCTGTGTAGTTCTGTCGGTCGATGTGGAAGGATGTCTATCGGTCGATGGGCTGGAAGGCAAGTCGATCGATGCGGATGGTGCAGGTCGGTTGGCGAGCTGTCTCTGAATTTTTTCGATCTCTTTCTAAATTCCTTCTGTTGTGCATTCCAATCCTTGAACATCACTCAGTACTGGGAACCACATCTTGTCCAATAATCTGTATGCTTCGCCTCCACAGGCTTCAATAGCTTTGTAGATATCTCTTGTGATGTCCTCGATTTCTCCTTTGGTACAGAACTCTGGTGCTTGAATATTGGTTGATGTATAGGTGGGTAATCGATCGATAGCTCCTGTAGGTGACTCTCGATAGGCTTGTCTATGATGGTATCGATCGATGCTTTTGAGGCTGTATCGGTCGATTTCCGTTGCTGAGATTTGAGTTCTTCGCGAAGTGCATGTACTTCTATGCAGGGCGTTCCTCTCATTGCGAGCTAGGTCATTGCTTGTCTGATTTCAATGTAATTCTCCTTGAAGTGATGCTATGGCTCTTTCATGTTCAGACCTAAGTGATGCTATCTCCCAATTATGTTCACCAACTCTTCCATTTATCATGTATGTGACCTTTGCTTGTGTGTAGAGCTTGCAAACTGGAACTCCTTTAGCAAACTATTCAGTGTGCTCTGGTAAACAGAAACAAGAGCGCTCCATCAGTGAGGCTCTATTCAGAAATTTCCCCATATCTTCTTTGGTAACATGTATGATGTCTCGATCTACTCCTCTTGCGAAACCATTCTCATCTCTGTAAACACCATATTCGTCTTTCTTTTCCCACGAGAATTGACGAATCCCGGATTCGAAAGCTCTTTTCCCAAATTCCCAACGTATATCGATCGATGTGATTCTCCATGTATCGATCGATGTGTGTTGGAATTCTGGAGAGGCTGAGTTGGTCATCTGAAGAATGTCTGCAACGTCTTCTTTGGATATTGGAATGATTCTTCCATCCATTGCTCGTGCATGGCCATCTGAATCCCTGAAAATACCAAATTCATCCGGAATTAGTAATGTAAAATCAAAGTTATGTGTTTGTACCTCGGGTGGTGTAGTGGTAGGATCGGTCGATAGGATGGCATGTGCATCGGTCGTTAGGTTGGGGTTGCTGTCGAACGATGGATGGTGTTCCATGTCGGTCGATACGTCTTCATCTGGTGTGGTTGCATGCATCAGTGGTGATGTATCCACTGCGAAACTTTCATGGTAATTACTTGCCCAACTTCCAATTGAGTAGTCTCCGTCTTATGTATCATGCAGAACATACAGGTTGTCGCTCGTTGATTCGAAACGTCGTTTAAGCGATATTGGTTGGTGCATATCAGTCGATGGAGAGTGGTCTCCGTCGATCAATGCTTTGAAGATGAAGGTCGGTAGAGGAGGTCTTTCTTCATCTTCCCAAAGAGATCTGTATTATGTGGCTCGTTCCTCATCATAATCTTCATCATACTCCTCCTGACTAGTGATACTAGCCAGTTCTGGGATGTAATGATCGTTCTCCCAATCATCTGCGTTAAAATCGCCTTCTGGAAACTTCTCTTCGATCTCTTGGAATAACATGTCGATCGATTTCCAGGTATGCTCATCGGTCGACTCCGGTTGACTGGTATCGGTCAATGGTAGAAGGCTGCTGTCGGTCGATACGTCTTGCTTTGTCTCGTACTCGGCCATTGAATCATACTCGTGGGCACAGAAAAAAGTTGCTACGAGTGCTGGGCTCTCTGTCCTTAGAATCTTGATGACTTGAACAGGATTGTAGTGGATGGTAGGGTCAATGAGGGTTAGGCAGAGTTTATTGGATTTCAGATCACAAACAGCTCCAACTGTTGCTAAGAAGGCCCTTTCAAGCAGTAGAGATGTCTTGAAGTTAAGTTTGTTTTCCAGGACGTGGAAGTCTGTAGGAGTTAAGGCATATCCAATCTGTACCTCGAGGTTTCGAACTATGCCTCTTGAATGTAGCTGAGAACAATCCACAAAGATTAAAGATTCTTCTGTAGGCTCTATCTTCAGACCTAGATGATCTGCCATGATCTTGGGTAGGATGCTAACTCCTGATCATGTGTCGCAGAGGGTACGCGGGAACTTAACACCTCTTATTGAACATGGTATTGTGAACTTCCTTGGATCGCTCTTGTAACACCCCCGAACCGTCCTAGACATAGGTCGAACCACCGGCCAACAATCAAACAAGAACATGACCGACAGACTGACCCACACCAAGGGTTGGAGATGAAAGGCCAACCGACCAGCCAACAATCAAACAAGAACATGACTGACCGTCCAACCCAACACCATGGTCCGGAAGTATTACATGACGGGCTAGGGACAATCTGGTCAAAAGTCGCAGAACTTAATCCACAACCTAGACCAGTTCGCCCACGAACACGTCCCGTTAACTTCAGGCTTTGCAACCCATACCCGGGGTTAACGGTTCCGTTAGATCAGGGCCTAAGGCTTTTCAACCCGTACCACGACCTAACGTTGTGTTAGACCAGACTAGTCAAATATTAGAGTACTCATGATGCGCATATAAAACGAATACTTTATTGATTTAAGAAATATTCATACACTAAATAATTTAAGACTGGGCCCGGCCTAATGCCAAATCGAGTCAACTAAACACATAACAAAATACCGTATATCAAAAGGCATGAAAATCTACCCCGGTGGTCCTAACGTCCAGCTCCCTGCTATCACGGTCATCCATATCTAAACATACCTACAAAAAAGACAACGGAGTTGGATGAGTAACCTAATGTTATTCAGTGAGTTGGCGGCCTCTACCCGCAACCTAATAACTAACCCAGACAATCCAAAAATAACACTCAATCTATCCTAAGCATGCAATCAAAACTAAGGCTACACAAGAAATAACAATAATACTATCCACTCAAACCGTTACTCAGTTAGATCCGGCCTCCTGCCATGATCCAATTTCAAAATAACGGGAACCTGCATAAAGACAAGTCAACAACCAATCCCTAGTTAACCATGTATACGTTTGAGTTCAATACTCATGTAGTGTTAGACACCTAGACTATACAAGCATCATTAATCGGTCGACCAACAATCAGACAAGAACATGATCGGCCAACCAATGATACCGCATAGCTTTAATATCCACCACCCTTCACAAGCAATCCCCCAAACAATATAACAGCTAACTTCAGGTCAACACAACAAATAGACACCAAGCCTAATCAGGTACCTAACCCGGAATTAAGACTCAATGTTAGAAACCTGCAAAGAAATCAATCACAAATATCACAATAATAATATTCTAACTAATCATGACTCGATCTAATGTGTAACACTGTATATCAGTGTTAGACTTCCCTAGGGTTCCATAATCCTATACTCGACACAACACTCTAACTCGACACTCTAACTTGGGCTCTGGTGACTTCGTGTTCCCCCCTCAACATCGGCAACATCCTAACTCCCTACCACAAAGGCCGCAAGAAGGAACTTTCAACCGACTGCGTCCCATAGTCATTCGGGTCACCGCGCGACAGCCCACAGTCCATCGGGTCACTGCCACATTACACCGTCGTGTAATACTCAGATCATAGGCCATGACCCCGTCTATCTGAGTCTTCCCGATCCAACGAATAAAAGGTTTCCTTGAACCCGCTGAATACGAGGGCGAGGAAACACTAATCACCCCTAAACATGCCTAGCATGGGCGGGTTACACACATGCTGTCGGCAACACACACCTAACAACCTAAACACAACCTAATTTCAAAACCTATCCTAAGGACATAGATTCCAGAACCTAACAACCTAGCGATGTTATCTAGACTCAACACTAATCACTAGCACCAGTAGTCCGGCCTATATGGCCTAAGACACTTAGTACTAACATCTAAACAAGTAAATAACAATACTTAATAAATAACAACTCAACCGGTTAGTCACTCCCTTACCAAGAGCTGACTAACCTCAATCAACATGCAATATATAAAAAGCAATCACTCAATAACACCGCTACCAAGATAGTTCCGCCTCCTTCTATGAAACTATCCTTAGATAACGGGAACCTGCACTCAAACATATCAACACACAAGAATAGGAAACATGATGCATCCTAGTCCTAATCCTAATCCTAATCCTAGTCAGGTTATTAACTCAGTCTTAATTTCCTTTAATCCGTGCTAAACTGAGTCTGGTCCTAGTTAGCAAAATAACCCTAAGGACTATACCATAAATAGTATGATCATTCTAATCTATATGCAGACTCGATATATCCTAAATTCCAAACGGAATTCAAACAATACCAACTCACAGTGTTCTATGCCGATAAGCAGCTGGTTGATCGGAGAGGACATGGCCAAAACCCAATGGACGAATTGAATGGAATGGACTGGACTGATCTTGACTCGGACAGAACCTCCCCCTGATTGTAGAAGAAAATTACTGCCTTGGATGGATTGATTTGGGCAGCACTTCCGCGTTACAATCATAGAGAATCGTCGATTGGACAGAACTTGCCTTCTTTGTAGATCGAGCTTCAGAACTTCGACTGATCTTGGACAGTACCTCCACTTCATCATCAGAGAATAATAATAGAGTGGACGGATTGATTTGGTCAGAGCTTCGGCATAAAAATCGTAGAGAATCGTCGATTGGACAGCATCGGCTTTCTCGATGGAATATCAGTCTTCGGGAAAGACCATACTCTCAAAATGACATCTTTCTTTCTTTCTCTCTCTCTAGAAATGTCTTTGGTGTTTATTTGGTGTGGAATGAGTGAATGAAACTGCTGGGGCGTGCTGTTATATATAGAAGTCGCCGGCCAATGACGTCGAGCCACACGACCCGCCTGTGTGTCGGGACTCATGCGCGGCGACACACGGGCGCACACATGTCGATCAGCATGCCCTGATCTCATGCAAAGTGACACACCACGTCCAGATGTCTCTCAGCATGGCTGGAGTTCATGCGTTGCGACACACGGGCCGCTACATGTCGATCAGCATGCTTCGGTTGCAGATACGGCGGCACCTCGTGCTTCTGTGTGTCAAGCCGCATGTTGGGCTTCCATACACGGTGACACCTTGAGCTTCTGTTGACACTGAGCTTGCTAGACTGTTGACACCACGTTCTGATCCCCTAGATCTAGCCACCTCGAGCTTCTCGGTCCATTCGTCCGATTCCGGTCCTCCTGGCATTTCTTCGACCCGTAATTAATCTCGAATATTTTTCCGCTCCCGTTCTCATGCTCTAAATAATCTTGATAGACTCCAAATAATTATTGACCTTGATGAAAAATATTTCCCGAGCCTCCGGCTTCCTCAAAAAATACCGTGATATCGAAATTTGGGTTTTCGCCCAACTTCGGGCTTTCCCGTCGTGCTTGCTTCCCGTCCTGCATACTTCCCGTCTGGCTTCCGAGATTCTGTCTCCCAATAATATAATACTGATAGTTACGAAGTTTTGCAGATTACTTCGTGACTAAGAAACGTCGAGCTTCAGAACCGTCGTGCTTCAAAAATGTTATGCTTCCAAAACAGCCGTCTGATCAATCTAACACTTTGTATAACACGGTAGAGCAGCTTATATAGCCTCATTGTTGAATCAAGATCCATTCTTCGACCATCTCGAACTTGAAACTCTCGATCAACCCTTATCGTCTGCGACTCGACCACCAAGTGGATCCTCGACCAATCTTCTCGATCAATTGCTCTCGACCATTTTATCCTAATGGGCGGGTTATCAAAGATCTTCTTATCCTGTGTTATCTTCTTCTTTAGTCTATCTCTGACTTGGTGAAACATTCTCTTGATGTCTTCTTCTGTCTCTCGAGTTTCTCTGGAAAACACCGACAATCTGTGTGAAAAGTAGGTTTCTTCAAAGGGTTTCTCTTTAAGTATTCTCAGAACTCTCTTTCTGAAGCTTGACAATTCTTTCTCATTAGCTTCCCTTTTATAAGACTTGGGGATCTTCTCTTTCCTTTTTCTGAGAACTCTTCCATGATTTTCCTTTTCTATCTCCATAGTCTCAAAGATGTCCGTGGGTCTCTTCATGATGGTGGTGGGGAGGTTACTGGAAGTTTTAGACTGCTCTCGGAGTGCATCAAGTCGTGCAACGTCGATCTTTGGAAGTTGCACTCGACGTTGGGGTACTGTGTATCGGGCGACAATGATTGGAGTGACTCGGTCGATATCACGGTCTTCATGTCGATCGACATGATGACATAGACTGGTGCACAGTAGGGTTTGTCGCTCGTTGATTTGAAACGTCGTTTGAGCGATCTGGGTTGGTGGTAACCCGAACAAAGTTCAAGTTTGGGAAAGACACACGCTCCATGTAGTTCATCCAGAAGTTGATCGATCATCGGATATGGATATTTGTTAGGAATCATCGCCCTATTCAATTCCATGTATTCGACACAAAACCTCCAGGAGCCGTCCTTCTTATTCATCAATGAAACAGGACTTAGAGAACCGGCTCTGGCTACGTAGTATGATGCTTGATTGTAACATTTTCGAGACCAAGGACTCCCTTGCCGATTTGTTGCCTTGAGGCTAGCGATATGGTCTAAAGCTAATCGACGTAACCCCTATATTCAGCTGAATCGCATGCTCACGGTTGCGCAACAGTGATAATCTTGATGGTTCTGTAAACACTGCAGAGAACTGGTCATGATTCAATTGTACTTCAGGAGGCACCTCCTTCAACTTATGCGCTGGAGATAGTTGGCCCGAGGGTACCATTTCAAAGCCTTTTGTTTGAGCCAAGGGTGCTGGTGAGAGTGACTTAATAGAGACATTGTGGTTGTGAAAAGAAGAATCACCAACTAGAGTAACCCAGCGCCCACTGTAGTTGAAGCTTTGTTCATGTACGTCCCAATCAACATGGCACTTTCCCATGGTACGTGACCATTGAATGCCTAGAGTCATATCAGCATTACCAATATCAAGGCAAATGAAACCAGATTGAAACTCAAATGGACCTAATGTAAATGGAACTTCTCTGCAAACTCCATAAGCTTGAACCACCACTCATGTTCCTAGTTGTATCTCCAAGGATAAATCAGTTTGAGATAGTAGTTTCCAAAGGTTAACCATCTTTGGGGTCAGAAAGTTATGTGTTGCTCCACTATCCAGCTATAAAATAACTTCTGTAGAGCCAATCCTTCCACGTACTTTGGTTGTAGTATAAGAGATTAATCCCATGAATAAACTCATAGATATGTGCATTAAATCCTCCTTCCACTGAACCATATTCTCATCCAAAACTTCCACTTCATACCCATTGAGGACTGAGAATTTGTAAATTTTCTTTTGGACATACTGCCTGATGACCATTAACCCACTTAGCATCACAATTGAAGCATAACCCCAAAATGCGCTTCAAATCCAACTCAGCATCAGAAAACTTTTGACAAGTTTGGAAAGCTGTAGACTGCGCTTTTGAATCAGCAGTATGTGTTGTAGCCATGATTTTAGTACGCCAATTGTTGTTGGGTCGGTGATATGCCATTATTTTGACCCGCTTTTAGTCATGGTATATTGGTGTTTTTACTACAATATATTATATTATAGAAGCTTTTAAGAATATTTATAGGTTCAGGAGTATTTTTGAAGGAAAAGATGATTTTGGAGCATTTTAGAGAGAATTGGAGAAATCACTCGAGTTGGAATCGACCATGACGATTGAGGTCGACATGAAGTGACTCACGTCGATCGACATGCACCTAGCATGATCGATCGACGCCGAAGACGCGGAAGACTAATTCGCAAGACAAATCAACTTGAAGGCCAAACATCACCAAATGACGATTTACCTCTGACGAGTTTTAACCTAAGTTTATATACTCTGCCAAAGTATTAGAGGCAGAGAGAGATTTTTTGTATTCTTTTCACAGAAAAAGGTTTTAGGATTTATCGTTTGGGAGAAAAGATCAACAGAGAGATTTGTGATTGGAACTCCATTGTTTTCTATCTATCTAATACTATGCAGTTTTATTACTTTGCTTGTGTTATGAATTGCTTAGAAATGTCTGAGAAATTCACTTGTTAGAATTAGGGTTAAAATAGGTTAGTGGGATTAGCCCCAACTATAGGATCGCTTGTTGTGGTATTCATTAATAGGATGTTCTTAATGCTTATGTTCTAGACTTGCTAACTAGAAACCTGAATCTAGGATTGTTAGGTCATTTAATCATCCTTGAATAACTCTGATAGTCTTGAATATATCCTGATTAAGCTAGAATTTTACTAGAGATAGAGCGAAAGTTTGATCCATTGATCCATAGTGCATGTTTGTTAACTCACATGTAACGTTTGGCTTGCCACATCTATCGATATTCCAAATGGAAATCGATCGACGTAGAGTAAAGTGAATCGGTCGATGTTCCTATAGAATAATCAATCCACAATGTCATTGATCAGACATTCTTGTCTTGGTTAACAACATTCTAGTCAATAGACTCATTTGTTAAATGAGAGTTTAGTAAATCTTTTGTTAATATAGTTAATGTTCTTTAATACCATGAAAACAACTATATAGCACCTATCGGATTATAATCTCCAACACCTGAATAAAAATCCTAAGTCTAGCACCTTTCATTTAAGTTCGAACCCCTCATTCCAGTCTTGTCGAGTAATTGTCTTGCTCAATTAGAATATTTCATATTTACTGTGTACTTATTTACTGGGATTTACTATTTATATTCACCTAGTTTTATTGCTTGATTAGATTTAATATGTTCCATAGCTCCTTGTGGATTTGATCCCTAAGTACTGCAATAGATCTCTTATTTGACATAGTAAATTGCTACATAGGGTAATTTGAGCACGTATCAAATTTGGCACCATTCCCGGGGAGCTTTGATCGCCATTAGATGTAGTCTAATAATGGAAAAATGATTGTCAGCTACCTGAAGTATTGGCCACTACATGGCTGACCATGCAAAGTAAAAAAATGCACACTCAGCTACATGAAGTATATGATATGCATACTAACATCCATAAACTTTATGTTGTTATGTAGACAACATCACAAGACCAATTATTCTAATTATACCACAAGGCTAATTACATTAATAAAAATATAAATATAAAAAATGTTTAAGATATGGAAAAAAAATATATTTGATTTTTCATTATTAAAAATACTTTTATTTTAAAAACGTTTTATACAATAATATTTAAATTGATGTTATTTTAGAAAAAAAATTAACTTTATTTTAATTTTACATATTTTACATATTTTGTTAGTTTATCATTTATTTTTATACATGATTTAAATAATTATTTATATTTAAATGTAAGGATAGAAAAGTATTTGTTTTTTTAATGAAACTATATAATTAGGTATATTTGAAAACATTTTTATATCTCTTTATAAATGTCTTTATAAACATTTTCAATAAACTAAAATGTTTTTAATATTTTTAATATTTTAGTACAAAAGCTTTTTGCAATAAAGTACTTAAATTTGTTTACTGAAAATGTTTATAAAGACATTTGAAAGATATACAACGTTTTGAAAAATATTTTTTAATGACTTAACTATTTACATAATTATTTATATTTATATATGTTTATAAAAATTGGTAGAAAATTCCTTTTCCATTTAGTGAAAAATGTATTTGTAAAAATATATCCTTAATGAAGGAAAATGAATTGTGCTACAACAAATAGGGGAAAAATAAAATTTCACTTGACAAATCATATAGAAAAATAAAGGACAAACTATTAAAAATATAAATTAAAATAAAGTTAAAAGTTTTTTTTTCTGAATTAAAATTAATTTTTTAATATTGTTGTTAAAATAAAATATTCATAATAATAAAATTATAAAAAGGTTTTCCATATCTTAAAAACTTTTTTATATGTTTTATTTATTATAAATGTAATTAATCTTGTGATGTAATTAATTGTTATTAGCCTTGTGATGTTAGCTTCATAACAACATAAAGTTCATGGATGTTACTATGCATACCATATACTTCATGTAGTTGAGTGTACATTTTTTTACTTTGCATGGTCAGCTATGTGATGGCCGATACTTCAGATAGCTGGTAATCATTTTTCCTCTAATAATTCTAGGCTTTTCTTTTTATTTTTATTTTTCTTTTTCTTTTTCTTTTATCATTTTCTGATAAAATTTTCTTGATTTTCAGGTGCATGCATAGCATAACCAGAAGCAAAAAGAAAAACAAAAGTTATTTTCAGAAGACCCAGTAAGCTTGGAACGTTCGATCCGCAAAGACCTATGTTCTGCATCAGTCGACATCAAGAACTCTTCGTCGACCGATTCGCTCAGACCCCAACCGACCTCGCTTCATCATCAATCGACACAGACAACTCGTCGTCGACTGGTTATGATCACTTGACATCGATTAAAACCGCTCATCATACATCGATCGATACTCAGCCGTGAGACATGGTTGCACCTCTTATATTGACTGCGAACAAGAATGGAGACCTGTATGACCAGGAAGGTCATCTGCGTAATGCAACCGGACAGAAACTAGATACTCAGGGGAATGTAATCCCTGTACATGATACTGATGAGGCCACTCGACCCAAGACCTTGGCAGTCTACAACCATCCATATCAGTACTATCCCAACAGGTCAGCTATTCGTCTTCCAGACGTCCAGAGGGGAAAACTTCAAGTTGAAGCCCCAGTACTTCACACTTGTGGCTCAGATACCATACTGTGGGTTGCCACATGAGCATCCTATCGACCATCTTGAGATGTTCGAGGATCTCATCGCTGCTATTAGAGTTAAGGGAGTCCCTGAGGACTACTTACTGTGCAAGCTCTTCAAGTTCTCACTTGCTGGAGATGCTGCAGATGGGCTCAAGCAGTTACCACAAGGATCTCTTACATCCTGGGCTGACACAACGAATGCGCTTCTACGCAATTTCTTTGATGAGGCATGAGATGAAGAACTGAGGAGTAAGATTGTTACCTTTACACAGAAACCTGGAGAGTCCTTGAAAGACTCTTGGGGTTAGATTTAAGTTCTTCCAACGCGATTTCCCACACCATGGATTCAATGAAGTGCAGCTGCTCAACACTTTCTTTAAAGGAATCGCTTTGAAGTATTAGATGGTTCTGGATACAGCAAGCGATGGAAGCTTTAACACCAGGAATCTAGAAGAAACTATGAGACTTATCGATAATCTAGCAAACAGCATCAGCATCAAAAAAACTGATTCCTAAAGGAAGAAATCTGTAGCATTCCTTGAGAAACAACAAATGGATGAAGTATAAGCTAAGTTACACAGTGTCAACCAGCTACTTATCAGACAGGTTTGTTCAGCTGAAGATGCAGAAGATATAGATTAGAGTTAGCATATGTGAATTACATTGAGGAACTGGATTTCAGAGGTCTGAGAATCAGTTTGGAAACATGAACTTCAGTGGTAATGCTCAGAGGAGTAACTTCAACTAGAATCTACAATTTCAAAAACCCTACAGCAGTTACAGCAACAACAAAGGCTATGGAACTTCATTCTATCAAAATCCACCACAACAGACTCAGGAGAACAAGATTGAAGCCATGCTTGATCAAGTTCTTGAAGAACAGTGTGGGAACGGAAATTCACATCGTCGATTTCCGTAAATAAAGAAACTTAGGGAAATCCCTAATATCCCAGAGGTCTCGGATCTCTGCTTCACCACACACAAGCAATCAGAATACGAGAATGATAATAAAATTATATGAGAATCAAAAAGAGAGCAAAGAGGTTTCTTATTTTGATTTTGCGTAAGAACAGTACAACGAGGTAATAGCATTGGCCCAAAGAGCTGACGGCGATTTTCCTAGTTTTAGCAACCTAAGACTAAAACAATAGTTGAGACGCAGTTCGATAACAAAAATAGAATATTGCCTAAATGCTCTAAGTGCTAAGTTTTTCTGTGGGATGAGAGCTCTGAAAATCCTTTTTTGTTCTTGTCCTCGACCTTCTGCTTATATACTCCTTCTCTACGCGGTTGGTCTTTCCTTTTCCGTCCCGATTTGCGCTTATCAGAAATCTTCCATTTTCCCGATCTTTCCATTTTTCTTCGGAAAACTTCTTTTTTATCTTCAAACTTGACATTTTCCCACTCCTGAAAATAATGAGTAAGCCGTCATCATATCTTTGGGCCGGATCTTGTGCAAAGTTGTGAGTGGCCTTTTATCACGTTTTAAGACTTTACGAGCTGCTTTGCGATTTAGCCGTTTTACGACTTTAGATTAGATCGTTTCCAGATACGGTGTCGTTTTTGTAAAACATCCTGAGTTAATCGTATAGTTTGGCAATGTTCGGTGTTTTGTTTAACCGTTGCCATTTTATACAATTTACTCGAGGTTTTCTGAGAAAACAAGTCTTTAGCAGTTTTTTATAAAATATCTCAAGTTAATCGTATAATTTGGCAATGTTCGGTGTTTTGTTTAACCATTACCATTTTATACGATTTACTCGAGGTTTTACGAGCAAAATAAGCCTTTAAGGGTTTTTATCGCAAAATTCCAACGGTAAGACAGATCAAGACGAAACGAGAGATGTTCCGATCACGGTTCAGAGTATAATCGAATCGAGGGGCAAGGATGTTCTGGTCCAGCTCGCCAACAGGCGAGCCGGTCAGACACGGCCAGCTCGCCTGTTGGCTAGCTGGACTAGTTGATTAAGCTCGCCAACAGGCGAGCTGGTCGGGCATGGCCATCTTGCTTGTTGGCAAGCTGGACAGGATGGTTCAGCTCGCCAACAGGCGAGCTTGTCAGGGATGGCCTTCTCGCCTGTTTGCGAGCTGGACTGGTTGGTTCAGCTCGCAACCAGGCGAGTTGGTCAGGGATGGCCAGCTCGCATGTTGGCGAGCTGGTTGGTTGTTCGGTTTCGATCGTTTCTCGTTTTCTGTACCCGAGATCCTCTCGGAGAATATAAGGAGAAATAATTGTATACGTTGATCTCGAGGTTATCGTTTTCGACCTTAATAAGAGCTTTATTGTTTCGTGGAGTTTGGACATTACGGCCGTGTTTTGCTATTTTGGCCAATTTAGACAATCGCGGATTGTTTTATTCGGTTTTCCGATGATTTCCAAGATGACCATTGTTAAGTTTACGAAATTTTTTTGTTCCGGAAGTCCTTAGATTTCTTCTCGAATCTTTTTCATATTTCTAAAACATATTCTTAACTTTGCGAAAAGTTTTGGTCGTTGATCCTGTCGTAACCGATTTTGACCCCAACATACAGCAAAGGTCAACAGTGGATTTTAATGAGAATATTGATTCCATCTACAAAAAGCTGGACACCAAGATTGAGACTTTTGATACTCAGGTAACAGAGCTTGAGACACAGGTAGTTTAGACTGGAGAAGCTGTTAGATGGAAAGAAGGGGATGAAGCTATGAAACACGACGTCAAGGCCATACTGGATGATGATTTCTGGCAAGAAATTCGACATATAAAGATGGAAGAAGACGATTTCGAGGAGGAAAACTTGTCTGATCCCGACGAATCACCTTCTTATCGATTGATGCCACCTAGTGTGCAACGATGGACAGTACTCAACAGAGATTGATAGATAGTTGATTATGCATGTCGATCGACACCTACTGAGCCGAATGAAACATGCAATGCCATCCGGATATTGACCTACGCAGAGTTCAGAGAAAGAAACCCATATCCACCCAGCCCTTTCTACTCCACCATCGATCGACAGCACAAGCCAGACATCGATCGACAGAGAGAACATGTCAACGATCGACAGGATACTATCCCCATCGATAGACGTGATTCTCTCACATGTCGAGTGCTTTTCCCCCCAATCGACATATCACGAATCAATTCACTCGGACCGACATCAACAAACCCTCATAACCCTACATCAGAGCCTATGGACATTGATAAGGCCACCACTGGAAGAAACATGAGGAAAAGGAAGGAAAAGTTTCCTAAACATCTCAAGAGGGAACCTAATGACAAGGAGATGGATGGTTTTACTAAAAGTGTTCTCAGGATCCCCTGGACAAACCTTTTGAGGAGGTTTACTATACCCACAGACTGTGGATGTACTTTAGAGTGACCAGGGAAACTGAGGAGGTCATTAGGAAGATATTTCACCATGTTACTGCGATTTACTATTTATATTCACCTAGTTTTATTGCTTGATTAGATTTAATAGGTTCCATAACTCCTTGTAGATTCAATCCCTAAGTACTGCAATAGATCTCTTATTTGAGAGATTAAGTTTCTCCATATGGTAATTTGAGCACGTATCAGTCATGTTGATGACCTTGTAGCATATTGTGAAGAGCGAATCTCCTTTTCCACAACCTTCCTTAAAGCACTAGACTCCATTGCAATCGCCACTGCCAACATTTCAGGTAAAGCCTAGGTTTCATCATCAAAACAACCTCCCTCATGTCTGATGTCAACCCATTTAAAAAAAAATCTCATTCTCTCTGTCTATCATCCAAGCATGGCACCTGAGATAATAAGTGTTCAAAGTTGTGAACATACTCTGGTAATGTGCCGGTTTGCCAAATACAAAAGAAACTTTGACTTAATCCTCTACTGTGCAAAAGCCCAAGCCGTGCAAGCAGCCTATCCTTAAAATTCCTCCAAATTTCAAATGGCATTCGGACTATCGCATGATGAACCCAACTCAAAGCATCACCATCCAGACTCATTGGAATCAGTTCCAAAATATCTTCCTCACGGTAAGCGCTCATACGTAAAATCGCTCTACCTTAGCAATCCAACCAAACGTATTCACGTCCTTAAAAATTGGCATGTCAACCTTTCTAACCACATTATCTCTAGAAGCCAATAGATTCCAAGGTTGTTCCAGATGTTTATTTTGTACCTCCTGAAGCTGATTCATTGGTGACAAACCACCTGGTCGGCTCGTTTTGTCCTGCAATCACCTGAGTTTCCAATCGAGGCAAAGATCGAAACAATGGTTCCAGATTAGCTTCAATTCTCACCTGAAACTGATCGAAATGCGAATCAATTCGATTCTCCAGATGACGGAACTCCGCTGGTAACGTGAGTTGTTCTTCAGTGGAAACTCGATATCCTGTTTCCAGCTCATCCAATCGGCAACTGATCTTGTTGATATCTCCCAAATCCGAAGTCGACGATGCGATCGGCGCTCTGGTAGCTGCGTGTGATGTAGCCGTCCTCGATCCAAGTAACAAACTCACCAATTTGTTAAGACTTCGAACTTGATTACTTTTAAAACACTTCATGAATCTCTTAAAGACGGTCGATCTCAAAGTACACGTACAATAGATCAAATCCACACAAGGATACTCAAAAATCTATAGTGATCTCATCATGATCACCCAAGTCTCACAGGACTCACAACAATCAAGCATGAAAAAGAAAATAAAATTGACTCTAGATATTTATTCCAAGCTTAGAGACAAAGCTCTTCATGCCTTAGAATTTTTCCCTTTCAATTTTCTCTTATGTTACTTCGTGCGTTCCTTCCTGCTGACGTGTCTTATTTTTTTGAAACTACACCCTCATCAGCTTTTCAGTGTTCTTATCTTAAAGCAACCATATTTTGATCATCATTTCCTAAAATATCACAAGATTCACGTACATAGTATGACGCTAAACTAGATTTTATTTGGACTTTTTGTTTTACGTTCTAAGTGCCAATGTTTAGTTTATTTTACTTGCGCTTTCTTCTTTGGATGAACTTAATTACCCTATAGTGACAACAAAGTGTCTTCTACTAAGTTAAAAAGAGAATGGCATACATATCCAGGGCCGGCTCAACATTTGTTTGGGCCCCTGGGCAAATTTTTTTTTCACTTTTAATGTTTATATTTATTAAAAAATTAAATATTTTTTAAAATTTTTAACATCACTATCTTTAAAAAGTTTGTTATAAAATAAATTATGTATATGTAAAATATTTTAGGGCCCCTATTCAACTAAAATTTATAAATATTTAAAATTTTCTATATAAAAATATGTATATATAAAAAATATTGGGTCCCTTAATTAGTAAAATCGGGGGGACACGGGTTTGGACCCGGGTCGGTCGCACCGTTTGTCCCCCTTGTAAGCCGGCCCTGTACACATCCCTTAGTTATGGAATCGATATGGTAAATTGCCCAAAGGAACCATTCCCATAAAGGGAAACTGATGCCTTAAGAGCACGTTCAGTCAAAATATATGGCAAGAAGAAGCATTGAACTGCCATCTTACCTAAATCTGTGGAACTTGTCCTGATCAACCAAAGTGGTAACTAGTTGTGTCAAAGTTTCTTTTTTTTTTGTTGGTTTCTTGATATGAGTTGTGTTGTTGTTTTTTATTTCTTGAAGTGTAGCTTATGTGAACAGGGATAAGTATCATGGAGCTAAAGCAACTATCAATGTGTGGGATCCAAAGGTACAGCGGCATAATGCATTCAGCTTCTCGCAAGTATAACCCCTCGGTGGGTCATTCAGACAAGATCTTAACAACATATAAGGTTTGTAGGTACACTCAGTTAGCTTCTAGGGAATATGAATATGATTTTGTTTCTCATATTCTGTATAATGATATTTGTTTGCTGTACAATAGGTGGCCCAGATCTATATTGTGACGATAACACATAACACTTCACTTCCTGAACTGTAGGTTCCTGCGACCACCGTCTAATCAAATTCTTACGGTCATGTACATAGCTTCCTAGGAACTAACTGAGTTTACCTACCAACCACTGTCTTATCATCTCTATTAGTAGACTGTTTACAAGGGTTCTCTCAAGTCATATTTCTCCACTCAGACACATATTTATTGTGGCATAATATTTTCTCTCTTTTTCCACATGTGCAACTGCAAAATGTTTCTTTAATTTCCTCAGTAAAGTGTCTTTACATGTTCTATATGAATTCATCTCTTATTATTTGCTAATGGATCCTCACAACATAAGGCCAGGTCTTCATTTATGTCCTAATGTGCCCTTTGCAGTCCAGTCTCAGAGTTGTTAAACCAACCTAAAGCGATTGACCCACATGATGAGACTGCTACATTCCAGGGTAACGCTAATAACATCTAATCCAGAAGAAGACTGAAACACTTCACCTTTTGTTTCTATATACGTAGTTTCTTTTGTTGTAAAACTTTTAACTCTATTTTGCTAATATTTGATCCTATTAAGTTCATTGTGATGCTATGAATTAATTATCAAAACCAACCTAATGTGAATTTTGTTATTATGAATTGTATTGTCGTTTTGGTTTCAGTACCAATATATAATTTTTGAGATTTTTTGATCAAATAAGATTATCACTGACATAAATCGTGACTAAATAACCATCGAAATATCATCGTTAAGTAGTGGCTACTAAAGCCACATAATGATATAAAAATTGTGGCTACATAACCACCAAAGAAAATATCGTTGCTAAGTATAGGCTACAATAGCCACCAAATGATGTAAACATATAGGGGCTAGTTTGCCACTAACTTGTCACCGAAATTTCGTGGCTATAATAACCAAGGAATTTTTTGTAGCTATGCAAACCACGGAAACTTTCATGGCTAACAGTAGCTAATATTAGCCACTGAAATTCAGTGACTAAATCGGGGCTAGCTAGTCACGAACTAGCCATGTATTTATTTAGCCACAAAGCTATAACCATTCTTTTTTTTTGAAAAAACAATTGTGGCAAATTTTTTCTATCACGGATTTGGTCGACATAGCCAAGAATCGGTAGTGGCTATTTCAGAAATATTTACCCGTGCAAATTCCAGCTTTCAGTTTCAATACAAGACTTGTTTTCCATGAGAGGGACATGGAAGTGATGATAATGCAAATGCACAAGCTTCTTTCGATGGTAAATAAGCCACACATCTCAGATGATTACTTGCTGCGTTTTAAAAGAATCTAAATGGCTAAATAGTTAGTGGGCTAGCTGGTCTCCTTTCTAATCTGTGCGATCCTAGTCTAATTTGATTGCCAACCCTATAATTCATTTGCTAGTACTAATCTCCAATGGAAAGCATACATGTTTTCTTAATATCTTTAATTCAATTCTGATTTAAATTGTTTATTTTCTAATCTATTTGCCAAATCCTAAAACTTATTTACCTGTCCTACTCTTCATTCGCACCCTAAGTTATAAAATCTTGTCTATATAAATATATAGCACACAATCTCACAATAACCATCAAAGTATCTCATTTTTCGCCTTCACAACTTTTTTTACTCATATAAATTTAATAAAACTAAAAAACTGTGACTACATTTGTGATTTCTGACTTGCATTTGTTCAGATATTTATTTTCTCACTGGTTTTTCAAAATTATATATATTTCTGATTTATTTTGCAATTGAGTTTCCGATTTACTCAACTATCGTTTATGACTGATTTTTATAATTGGCATTTAAATTAATGATGATAAATATTTACTTCTATTTAAGGTAAACATGTAGTTTTCTTTTCTCAAAAGTAACTCAAAACTTCTGGTCAAACACAAAAGTAAAATCCCATTTTTTTAAGAAATAAATTTCATTTTCACTATTACCTTTAAATGTTCAAATTATTTATGAAAATGCTACTTTTTGTTTTTTGTTTTTTTTTTCAAAACTGATTTGTTTACTCAATTAACATCATCTTCCTCTTTTACTAACAATATTTTTATTTTCATCAATACACCAAAAACCAAAAACAACCAATTTCAAGATCTAAATGTATATAAATTCAATATTTATACCTTCATATCCACATTTCTTACACACAAACTAATTTTCTTTTACTTCTCTCTTATTTCATCTCAAAATCTCAATTTTTATTTTAAATTATAAATTTACTGGAGTTACTCAACTTCATGATTTTTAGTTAAAAACTAGTAGGTAACTGTCAGTTAAGAAGTTATATGTGTTTGTAAAACTAAAAATTCTAGAAGTATTCTCCATCGAGAAGACTTCTGATCATTTCATATATTAGCTTTGTTTTCTGATTATTTATGTGTTTTATAGAAAAATTCTTTAGACAGTTTTACTTTTTTTTATAACGAAAATAATCTAATATTTTTCTCGTGAAACATTTTCTAATAGGAATGTTAATTTTGCATTTAAACGAAGTTTTATATAAATTTCACTTTGTCAAAGAAGACTTCTGTAAAAGTTATCTGATAGTAACAGAAGTCTCTGAAATCTGGCTAAAAGTCGGCGTAGATTAGTTTTATAACCTACAATAAATAATAATATATTAAATATTAAAATTAAATAATTCCAAGACTTCTTTAATTTTAAGAAGTATTCTTTAATTGAATTTCAAGATTTTGGTCAAATCTTTGGTTTTGAAAATAAACTTCTCTAAGTGTCTTCTTTTTAAAAATTAAACATGGTGTTGACTAATCTACGTCTTGAAACACTTCAGAGACTTCATATAACACGAATAATACTTCTAGAGAAGTCTTCCAATTTACGAGGAAGTCTTCTCAAGAAGTCTTGTATGAAAAAAATAAATTGCAGTAAATTTTGATCAATTGTAAACATAATAGAATTCTCTAGAAGTCTTCTATGACTAAATCGAAAAAAAAAAATCCAAAATATAAAATAACTCATAATTTAAGAGAACTGTTTAAAATCTGTTCAATTATTAGATTTTTTGAGAAGCCTCCTTTATATATTTATAATTTCAAAATCAATCTAAACATAAGAATTCTGGAAAAAATCTGTTGGGAGAAGACTTATACAGAAGTAGCTAGCAAAAAATTTCTCTGTTAAGTTTTGTAAAACTTGAATTTTCATCAAATCTATTATATTAAAAGAGAAGTCATGACTCACTTCATGTGTGATTTTTTAGTTTGGACCATCCTTAGAAATTTTATAAAATTTTACATAACAACATACAATATAATTAAAATTTTAATTCATTTTTATTTATAAACAAACAATTAAAATTATATAAAATACTTTTAACAATATCCCAAAAATTTGTTTATGTATTATGTAGTTCAAACTTAATTTACTTTTTACATATATTTCAAATCTAGAAATAAACAAATATATATATAAATTAGTAATGTTACATAATAATATTTTTAAAAATTGTTAATAAAATAAAAATTTATAAATTTTATATTAATAATATAATAAACCACATAAATATTATTATAAAATTAGATAGTATACATAATCAAATTATATTTATTTATTGATAAATTTTACTCCTTTCGTTTCTTAATATATGATGTGTTGGATCATTACACAAAGATTAAGGAAATTACATTTTTACAACAGTATTTTTACAGATATAATTTTAAAATCATTCAACCAATTATTATAAAAAGGTAAAATTTTATTGGTTGAACATTTTCCAATAAAGTTAAAATTAACCTTAAACTATACTTTAAAATTTTAAAACATCTTATATTTTGAAACAAAATAAATCTTCTAAAACATCATCTAATTTGAAACGGAAAGAGTATTATATATTTTCAAATATTTTTGTATTAAAATACCCGCATGGTTGTGCGGGTCGAGATCTAGTTTATAATGAATGTTGTAAGTTGTTTATAATTCATGTGTTACCATGTTTGGGATTAGCGGGTTAATGAAAAATCAAAAATTAATTGGATTAATATTTCATCATTTATGTATATAAAACAGTATTTGCACCAAAATACAGTGCTATGCGTTGGCTCAAGTAGTTTAGGTGTCACTTTGGCCAACAGCCCCATGATCTATTCCTAGATACTAGATATTAGAGGGGTTTAATTTTTTTTATTAATGAATGGTATAACGATATTTACCAAATCATCCCTTTCCTTTTCCCTGTGTTTTTTGTATGCAAAAGGACACTTGCCTCCATTTGGTTTCTCTGTTTGTCATTGTTTTTCATCATTTCCTTGCCTAATTCTATATAACTTTTATTGATCTAAATAATTACATTAGTTTTAACACAAATCAAAATGAAAATGTGATTTTTTCAAGATTCCGATTTTATGGTTGATTTGCCATAGTGGTTGGCTGCTCCATGTAAACTCGCTGTTCAGGTGGCCGAGTTAACCTATTCTTTCGACAAGGCTATTTTTCAATACTGGAACTCCTGGATGAAATTTATAAATTTATTGTTTATAATTATGTGGTTAGAAATATTCTTATTTATTTATATTTCTAGTTTGCTTGGAGAAAAATTCTGCTGAAGTCTCCTATTTTAATTCCCGAATTCTTCTCTGTTAGCTTTAGTAACCTTGCATGTTTTCATATTTAAAATAAACGTTTAAGATTTTTGGATAGTTCATCTATATTTGTCAATGTTCGTGCTCTTGAACAAAATTCATAACTTAACTTTTATAATTACGAGACTAACAATAGTCATGTTTATTTATGTTTCTAGTTAATGAGAGAAGCTTCTTGTGAAGTTTTCTATGTATAGTTTTAAAAAACTTTTATTTTCCATATATAAACTGAATTTGTAAGATGTTTTTGTTAATTCATCTGTATACGAGTTGTAATAAATTTGTGAAATCATGTTTAAACTTATGTATTTTTTTTTCTTTTACCTTATGTGATATTAAAAGTGTAATATGTTTGAAATTTTATATGTTGAGCTTGTGTCAAGTGTTATATTATTATAAGACTTCCGTTTAAGCTGTACAGCCATATTTCTAACATAGAATTGACAATGAAGACAATAACTTTTTTTATTATAAGAACTTAATAGAGTACGAATAAAAAATTAGACAAATAATTGTGTTTAATTGATTGGAGACAAAGTGTATGTATTATTACAATGTTATATAAACTAACCAAACAAGAGCCTTCTAACCTTAGGAGAGAAACAAAATTTTCAATGAAACTTGATCACGAATTAGAAGACTTATAGACAAGTAAACCAATGATAAATATTTCAAGAAGTCTTCTTATTAGCGGTCAAAAATTGATTTATAACTTTAGTTTCCCACTTTAATTTTCCGTTTATTCGCGTGAAGTCCGTCTGTAAGCCTGCTTAAATAATCTACCGTGAAGTCTCTAGAGAACTCAACCATGAAATCTGCTATGAAGTCAGATATATAGTGAAATCTGAAAAAAAACTTGCATATCTAAAAAGGTTTAAGATGATTTCAAACAAAATATTTTTTTCAAAAATAAAAGTTTAAAACTTAAATAAGAAGAAAAAATAGAATAAATTTAGTTTATACTTTCTTAATTCTAACACAAACAATAAATTTACTTTTTAGAAAGATAGATAAACCATAATAATATAATTTTAAGTTAAAATAATAAGAAAATGGCAACATTAAATCACACAAAAACTTGGTTAAAAATTAAATATTACTTAAATAAAGAAAAATTCAAAATAGAAATTTTTATACTTAAATAATAAACAAAACAATCACCTATAGCTTTATGAAAATTTAACACATAAAAATATAGATCTAAAATTTATAGATCAACGTTTTTATAAGTGAAATATCAAAACTTTTAAATAAAAAAAAAACTTGCAAAACCAAGATAATCTGCTGAGAAAGACATGAGCCAAAAAGATGAGAGATTGATAAAGTTTGGTGAATGTATGTTCAAATTGATTAGAGAGAGGATAAAAGGTTTTAGACTGAAAAATATTACATTTTTGTTGAAAGCGTCTGAGAGAAAGAGAGAAAATATGTAAATTATCTTTACAAAAAACATTTATAATAATGTTAAAAATTTGGTAGAGAAGACTTAAAGAATATTGCTACTAGTGACTTCCAAGAATACTGCTACTAGAAGACTTCCAAGAATTCGGCTACTATAAAATTACTAAGAATTCGGCTACTAGAAAATTACTAAGGGCATCTTTAATCAAGTAGCTTACGAAGGGGGTGTTTAGAAAAATTAGTTTAATAATAGGTGGGTTCCACTTAAAATGAAGCAACCAGCGCTTCTATTGCTTATTTAAGCTTCCGATTTTTGTGGTTGCTTGGTTTGTTCTGCGGGCTCCATAATACGTGGCGGCCCGTGATTGCTCTTTTTTTGTTTTTTATTTTTATTTTTTAAAATAATCCAAAAAAAATTAAACACCCTCTAATAGGATGCTGGGATAAATATGCTCTAACGAAGCCTATAGTGGATAATTTCTTGGAAGATTTTTTAAGAAGTCTTCAACCTCTAAACCATAAAATCAAATATTTTAAATAAATTATAATAAACGCTCCACTAAACATAAAAAAAATTTATACAATCTTTAATATATATATATATATGTATATACATAATAAATGTTTATATATCATATTTTAATTTTGTAAAAATATGTAATATTCGAACCCTAAGAATACCAAAACATATATTACCAAACCCTAACTAATGAACTAGCATTGACTTACAATAGACTTACAATATATATATTTAGCGGTTGGATTTATCATTTGGAGTCTTATGTTTTTGGATTAGATCCTTTGCTGTCTCGATAACTATATCCTTCAGAGAATTGAATGCAAACTGATCGAATACTTTTCATACGTACGGTCCAAAAGTGCTGGTTCAACACATGGCGATAAAAACGTAAGATTTATTGTTAAACTAAATTTGCAGTATTTTTTTTCGAACCAGACATTAAATTAAAATATGACTCGTTAGTTAACTATCCAAGGGTGGGAATGAGTTAACATAAACCGCGAGAACGGAGTTTACAAAACTTGCAAACGTCTAGATGCATGGGGTTAAAAAATTAATGATTGATTCGCACTGGGATAAGAAGAACGCTTCTTGTAATGCGTCCCAAAAACAGAACCCTTCGGGACAAAAGTTGTGCAATCTATTCCACCACAATATTTAGTGAAGGAGACAGATGTATAAGGTAATATCTTTGACTAGGCGTTTTAAATTAATAGTACTATAGTAGTATACTAGTAATCTCAGTTCTTATTTCGATTATTGTATATTGATATACGTCCAGCATATTACGCTCTTTATTGATATATAATATATATGTATACGTCTTGAGTGCACGTGTTTTTGTAGATAATCATTCATTAGTAGGGCTTCTCATTCACATAATTCCCAGGAGCATCATAGTTGCAAACGATGATAGTTCCACCATTTTTACACCTCGCTTTGCCACATCCGAGTTTCACTGAGCTTCTCCAAACAATCTGAGTGTAGTGACCGCACTCTCCTTTGCAAGTGTTCGAAGGGTAGTTGTAGTTAGCCTTCTCCTCAACCCACAGGTTCACGGCTCTGATGCCAGATAAGTCGCCACCACTCTTGGCCAAGTTCTCCCCGTAATGTCCACTGGAATGTATGAGATTGCAGTCGCTTCTTCGTTGGTCTGCGTAGCTCTGAGCAACGGCTGCAACCCTCTCGTCCCACTGCATGGGGCCTACGCCTACCCCTGCCCGCGCCTCGTTGTGAACCCTTACATAATCTTGTGGGCTATCTTGAGCCTTTGAGGGAAGAATAAGAGCTCCTACAAAGGTTGCTAAGATTATCAGAAACCTAAAATTGCTAATGGCTTCCATTTCTTGGTTGATACTGGCTACTTCCTAGCTTTATTGCGTTGTTATTTGGGGGTTTTCGAGAACATGGATGATGGATTATATAGAGTTTTCAAAACTATATCCCGTTTTTGGCCAGCATAAATAAATAAAGGTTTTTTTTTTAAATATACTCCCTCCTTTTCATATTAAGTGTCATAAAAAATTATTTTCGTTACAAAATAAGTGTCGTTTTCAGTTTTTAATACAAAATTTATTAATTTAAATATGCAATTTATTTTTCTATTGGTTTAAATATGGTTAGATGTATAGATAATTATGTTTTTATGATAAAAATATACAAAACTAATTGTTTCTTCAATCCGTGGGCACAAAAATAAAGTGACAATTATAATAAAACAAAGAGAGTATAGCATAAAAAAGGATTTTTTTAAAACTATATATCATAAAAAAAGTTGAAGAGGCTTCAATGTTAATACATCAACATTTCTAAACAAATTTTTTTTCTTGTCAACTTCTAAACAAGTTAAAAAGTAACATGTGGCCAACTATTAAAATAGTTAAACTATTTAGTTTAAACGAACTATTATAAATATCATTTGAACATAAATATAAAGTAACAGGATTCAAATTTATTTCTAAGACATCAAAAACATATAACTATCATATAATAAAAAACTAATGCATTTGTAACACCTGTCACCTCCTACGTGGAGTACAGCGTGTCATCCTCGACGCATCATCAAATAATAATGTGACACCCGTTTACCTCCCTAGGGACGATGGGACACCAATAATTTCTCAAACATAAAAGTCCATAAGCCCAACTACACTTGCCCGCTGCCCAAATAAAACTCAGAATAAAAGCCAGTAGCACCAAATCCGTCCAAATATCATCTTATTGCTTGTCTCACCTGAAATGGGAAGAAAGAGGGGTGAGCGACTGGGGAGTCACTCAGTGAGGTATGGGATGCTACCCCGAATTCCGTGAACCCAAACATAGCACTCCAAATAAATATAGATTAATTCTAATGCATGTCAAACACGGTACCTAAAATACCCAAACAAACAACCAATGATCCTAGCGAGGTGCACACTCGCCGCCCACTCTTGGGCCAAAACAACACTTCCACACCGGGGTATAACAACTCGAGATAGTGCTCGGACACCGCCCGTAAACGATTTGTTGACGCTTCCAGGTTACGGTCCAGCCGGCCGACTATAGCTGGCCGTAACCGCTCACACAATCCGGCATACAGAAGTCCGTCTCTGCACCCGGCCAAACAATTCTAACTACATGACTTACATTAAGCGAAGCAATCAATGTTGAACCATCTGAAAACCATAAAACACTTTGCAGCTACTCCAACAACTCATCAATACACGGAAGCAGATACTTATTTTTGATGTCACCTTGTTTAAACCTCTATAGCCTACACAAAGTCTGAGAATATCATCTTTCTTCGTTGCAACAACATTGGTGGTCTCCATGGCAAAAATCCGGTCTAATAAAATCCAAGTCTGCTAAATCTTTTACTGTCTCATCAGTTCGGCCATCTCTGCTCGCACTAGTTCCACTCAATCATATGAACGTTTCTTCTATCCGATGTTGACCCTTTTATAGGTCTCAATTACATCCTTATATGCTGCAATAACTAGCAGGTCATGTAGCTCATGCTATCCCTCATCCTTATCCGTTTAACGGTCTCCAAAAGTCGATATGGTCTTCTATTCAATAACTCCTCAACATGTAGCGTAAAAGTAATAAACTCTCATCTCCTCCAGAAATATAAACCATTTAAATCAGCAACTCAGCACTTCTTGATACCATGACAATCATTCTATCTTAAAACTTTCACCGTAAATTTGAGCTCCATCTCTAACAGATCTCTGAATATCTCGAGCCCTCCAAACACATCTGGTAACTTGATAAACATAAATAGCTCTCCATATCTTATGCCAGCTTTCCGAGCTGACAAATCTCTGAAAAGGTCAACACAACCAAAAACCGGCAAACATGCCAAATGCAACTCCAATATAACCATAACGCAAGATGCTGCACCCTACTTCCAAAAGCGATCTCCTCAAGTTTACAAACAAAGCATATCTCCAAAATAGTCAATATACTCATACATAAAAACATCACATGCCAATCCATGGCTCAAAACTCACATCACAAAAACTCATACATCACAAACTCATGGAGCGACTGCTTGAAATTAGGTGATGGCAAAAACGTCACATATCCACTAATGTACAACATAGGAGAAAGAATGAAGAAACCAATAAACCTCGGCGAACACTGACAAAACTGCGTAATCACATCTCTGCTGAACATCTGGTTGACCCCTGGTAGCCGAAAAACGAATGACGATGACTTTACTCATCGTCATAAAAAGAGACAATTGAAGTTAGTGGTTACTGGACAGAATGGTGCTAAAAGAATTTTCAAAATACTTTTTTAATTATTATTATATATATTATTATTATATATATTTTTTGAAAACATTGAAAACCGAATCACTGGCCGCCATCCCGGGATAGAACCGGGATGGAACCCGCTCTGATACCAAAAATTGTAACACCTGTCACCTCCTACGTGGAGTACAGCGTGTCATCCCCCACGCGTCATCAAATAACAATGTGACACCCGTCTCCCTCCCTACAGACGACGGGCCAGCAATAATATCTCGAACATAAAAGCCCATAAGCCCAACTACACTCGCCCAGTGCCCAAATAAAAATCCGAATAAAAGCCAGTAGCGCCAAATCCGTCCAAATATCATCTTATAGCTTGTGTCACCTGAAATGGGAAGAAAGAGGGGTGAGCGACTGGGGAGTCACTCAGTGAGGTATGGGATGCTACCCCGAAGTCCGTGAACCCAGACATAGCACTCCAAATAAATATAGATTAATTCTAATGCATGTCAAACACGGTACCTAAAGTACCCAAACAAACAAGCAATGATCCTAGCGAGGTGCACACTCGCCGCCCACTCTTGGGCCAAAAACAACACTTCCCACACCGGGGTATAACAACTCGAGATAGTGCTCGGACACCGCCGGTAGACGATTTGTCAACGCTTCCAGGTTACGGTCCAGTCGGCTGACTATAGCTGGTCGTAACCGCTCACACAATCCGGCATACAGAAGTCCGTCTCTACACCCGCCCAAACAATTCTAACTACATGACTTTCATTAAGCGAAGCAATCAATGTTGAACCATCTGACACCCTAATTCGGTTTATGCAAAGAATTCTAAACCTAAACAAGCAGACACCAATCAGACCGTAAATTAGACTTAATTCACAAAGACGAAACACATTAGAAATAAATTATATTTATTTAAAATTATAAGTCGTGTAAGAATCATTTGGAAGTAGACCCTCACTTTGGAAACTAGGTAAAAGTGGTATCTATGAACTCCAGCTGCTCAAATAGATCCCAAAACTGAAATCAGATCGAAATTCCGAGTCAGAATGACCTTCGAACGGTGGAAAACGGGCAATTACGGAAAAGTCAACTCGCAGGTCAGAGGTCAACCCGGTCAACTATGATCCAACCCGGTCAACCCTTGACCAAAATGAAATTGAATTGGACCAACCGGTTTTCCTTAACCGGATTCGATTTCAATTGAACCAGAACCAAATCGGTTGCAATCCGGTTTACCCCTAACTAAAATTCAATTGATTGTAACCGCCGGTTTACCTTAACCAAAATGCAATTGAATTGAACCGGTCAACCCACCGGTTTACCGAGTCAACCGAGTTGACTCGCTCGGCTGACCCGGCCGAGTTGGCCGTGTCGCCGGCGATGGTCACCGGCGGCGACGGTGGTCCGGCGGCGGAGCTGCAGTGGTCTGGCAGCGGTGCTGCGGTGGTCCGGCGGCGGCGAGACGGCGGTCCGGTGGCGGCTCCGGCGGTGATCCGACGACTCGTGTGGGCCACGTGCGCGGAAGGCAAAACTTGCGGGGGCGCGTGCGGCTTCGTTCGGGTTTCGATTGAGGCGTGGTCGGTGTCTACGGCTTCGTCTTGACGAGTAGAACACGATGGTTGCCTTGGATGCACGAGATTCTCAACGGTTCAGAAGTTATCGATGATTTACTAAACGGACAAAACAAAGCTTAAACTCACTGCGATTTCCGGTTACTTTGGCCGTGGTGGATAGTGGTGATGAGCTCTGCCTGGTGTCGACGAGTGGTGGTCTGGAGAGCTCCGGTGATGGCTTAGACATATGGTTTTTCTCCATTCTTCTCTCTTTCTCTCTTCCTCTCTCTTTTTCTCTTCCTCTCTCTCTGACCAATTTCTGATTTTTTTTGCAGGAAAAATAAATTGATGGGGAGATAGTGGGCTTTTATAGAGGAGAGGGATAGGGCTTAGCAGGTTAACAAGTCTTGAAATAAAAGATTTGGGTCGTTACAATTCTCCCCCACTTACAAGGAATTCTTCTCCGAATTCGAGTCATCCGTTGACTGTCCTAACTCATCGCAACAAAACTCCAAGTAATCCTTGGTTTCTAAGATCTTCTCAACCCCATGTCACTGTCAACAACTCTGACAGACACTGGCAACATTCTTCGTAGTGCTTCCACTTGACGGTCTCAATTCCTCACTTACTGACAAGATGAATCCAATCTCGCTGAGGTCATCTGATGACAGCTGCAGAATGAGCTCTGCCTCTCTCATGACTTTTCCTTGAAACAAAATCCTAGAAATCTGGTAACTCTAATGATAAATCTATTCCGTAAGCAACTACTCCAATCTGTAAAGCTATAGTTACAATCATTTCCACAAGGAAATACGGTCCAATATATTTCGGTTTACCTCCTTTGGATTTCAGGTATTATATCCTCCTTTAAAATGTCCTTATTTTCAGTTATACTCGGTCGCCTACCCGAAACTTCAATTACTTACGATTCTTATCTTCATACTCTCAGACGATCATAGCCATCCCAAAGCCAACTTTGAGCATGTCCACTTGCTCTACCGTCCTTGGAACCAGTAATGGTTCTACAACTCGTTACTCCCCCACTTTTTTCCAGGCTTATCGTGAAAAGTTTCCTGTGGCGCTATCTCAATACCTTGATTATAATTGACACTGCAGGAAAACTTCGCTAGAGGTAGACACTTCCATAACTTCATTTCTCTTGCAAGACAATCTCTGCACATACCTCAAAAATCCGAATGATTCTCTCTAACTGACCCTCTGTCTCTCGATGATAAGTATTACTCAAATATATCTCTGCCCCAGGCGCCTTCTGGGAGTCTCTCCATATGGGAGGTTGTCTTCCACACATCCTCCTCCGCTATGGGGATCTGGTGATAACCCGATGCTAAATCAACATTTGAAAACCATAAAACTCCTTGCAGCTACTCCAACAACTCATCAATACACGAAAGCGGATACTTATTCTTGATGTCACCTTTTTTAAACCTCTGTAGCCTACACAAAGTCTGAGAATATCATCTTTCTTCATTGCAACAACATTGGTGGTCTCCATGGCAAAAGTCCGGTCTAATAAAATCCAAGTCTGCTATATCATTTACTGTCTCATCAGTTCGGCCATCTCTGCTCGCACTAGTTCCACTCAATCATATGAACGTGTCTTCTATCCGATGGTGACCCTTTTATAGGTCTCAATTACATACTTATATGCTGCAATAACTAGCAGGTAATGTAGCTCATGCTATCCCTCATCCTTATCCGTTTAACGGTCTCCAAAAGTCGATATGGTCTTCTATTCAATAACTCCTCAACATGTAGCGTAAAAGTAATAAACTCTCATCTCCTCCAGGAATATAAACAAGTTAAATCAGAAACTCAACACTTCTTGATATCATGACAATCATCTATACTATTAAAAGTGAAGACACCCTTGAAAAATTGACTGATGTAAGTTGTGTGCACCTTTCACTAATGGCATTTTGGTAATTTATTTTCGTCTTACATCTATATATATATATATCATTTTGTTACAAACAATATCATATGTTGCATATACTCCAATTATTCTCTCTTTCCTTCTATTAATTACTCTAACCATTAATTATTCTCTATTTTCCTATTAATTATTTTCTCTCTTTCCATTAATTACTCTAACCATATTTCATATTATATTTTATACATTTATTGATTTCCAACATTATATTACACGATTTAGTATATGCATCATATATGGACTTTATAATCACATTCCATACTATATTTCATACATTTATATTGTATTATACACCTTATATTACATGATTTCAATCTACAAATTTTCAGCATTTTACTTTTATGGTTGACTTTTTTGGTATATAAATCATATATGGACTTTATAACCATATTCCAAATTATATTTCATACATTTATATTGTGTTCTACACCTTATATTACACGATTTCAATTTATATATTTCCAACATTATAATTTTTTGGTTAACATTTTTTGGAATATGCATCATACATGGACTTTATAAACCTTCATTTCATTTATATTGTGTTATAAACATTCATTTCATAATTTATCTTCATATATGAAATATGTTTTCATTTCTCACTAAATTTACCCGTATTTATATACCAAACTATATTTCATACAAGGTTCTCCAAACCAAGACTGTGAAACGGACCCGAGAGGCAACATAAACCATGAACGTTACTCCAAACAAATTGTGTGTGGAAGGTTTAGCCGAAACCACATTGGCGAATGCAAGATGCCATCGTGTTTTCGGTGTGGACAAGTGGGACACTTGAGGCGTAATTGCACACGACCAAGACGCGGAAATCCTTGGGGGCCGGCTTACCTACATGGTCACCAGTGCAGTCAATTTAGACATTTAGAGGAAGACTGTTGGACACCACCAGCCAGGTCAGGACTAAGGGAACCACCACAACAGCCGCTCGGGCCACAGAGGCAGACAGCGAGTTCGAGATTGTTTGTTTCCAGAAACCATTAGCAAGTTGGCTGATCACGGGTATTTATTTCCATGTAACCTTGGTTTGCTTAAAATTAAATGCGTGAATGTGATAGCCCCTGAGTCTAGTAGTTTAAGACTAGTGAACTGCATGGGATCTTTAGTGTTTGGGGAAAAGACTTCCAGAAACCGGTTCGATGTTAGAGCTAATGATCTTGATATGAGTACCAAAGTTAACCCAAAGCTAGACCTGTAAACGATTGAATTGGAGACCAAGGGAATCGAGAATGTCAAACCAGTGACGATAACGACTGGTGTAAGAAATCTTATTAACCCGATGTCGGGATCAAGAGAGTGGTTTGGGTAAGGAATTGAGGGATTCGTAGAATAGAAATCTCTTATTTAGGATGTCGTTTCCACAACGGCAAGAATGCATATGTACTCAAGCTACTACCAAGACCTCCATTAAGCTGAGATGGTTCTTATGCCACATAGTAGAATAGGGATGCACCAAGCAAAGGCGCTATATCGGTTAACTATTAAGTTGAAGAAACAACTATAGAATTTGACGTAGAGGAGAATCATTTAACCAAGAAGCTCATCTTGAGGGAGCACATGTCTTGTGATACAAAGAGCTGTGGAGTTCTCTAAGTTAGATCTAGTACTGGGGTATCGGGCAAAGATCTGGGGGACGAGATCATGGAGCAACCTCATGATCACAACATTTGAATACATTTGGATATCACAAGAATGTATCGAGGCAGAGAAATTTCCACAAGTCATGCTAAAGAATGGTTTCGCGAAATGGATTTCATAGTTGCGGCATGTTGGACTGTAAAATCTTAACAGTGAGTTCATATTGGGTTGCTCCAAGGGTTACATGTACCAGAATGGAAATGGAACATGATCACGACATGGCCTTGCTTTCAGATCGCGAAGGACATGTTGATTAACCTATGATGCATGTTTACGTGTTGGAGTAAGAAGGAATGTGGACAATGCATCTACCAGTAACAAATTCATGTTTGAGAATATATTCCCTTCAAGCATAGGGATGTCACTGTACAAGGCTTGTACAGGAGCCATGTTGGACCGCTTATGCTTGATCAAAAGTGTGAGATAGCTGACATTTAGAGTCAGAGAGGATCCATGAAACTATGGAGCAACTGAAACAGCTGATGTAAGCCAAGAGAAGGATAAGACCACCATAAGGATGTGGAATTTACATAAGGAATGTAAGGTAGATGAGAATGAGAATGTGAATGTGAACAAGAATGAGTTAATGTGATGGTTGTCCAGTTTGGAACACCGAGAATGGGTGTGTGTCTAATGCTTTAAGTGATGTGTACCCACGATCTAAGTGCCGGTTTGGTGAGTGCCGATTTGGCATGTGTTGGTTTGCTATGATGTGTACCTGCAGGACAGTCAGCTAACGGGAGGTACCCACGGGTAGTACGAGATAAGACCGTGAAAAGTGACCGCGAAATGCAGAATAGAAAATGTGAAAGGGCCATGTAATTTTGGTGACCGCGGAATGCGGGATAGAAAATGTAAAGGGTGCCGTAAGATTGAGTCAATGCCGAGTCGTGGCATAAATATGACAATTAGGACCAGGGTGGCAGATAGAGCGGGAGAGGTCATAAACGAACTGCAACTCGGATAATTATTTAGGAAGGTGGGATACATTGGTTCGTGTAAGATCTCTTGAAATTGCACACTTATGTATTCGAGGAGGTTATTTGAATTGAATGTTAAAAATACTACAGTCGTTGTACATAAGGAAATTGCGATGAGAGGGGATTGATGTGATGGTATACAGGTTGGAATGCCACAATGGATGTTTGATTTTAAAATGTATCCTTTTGTCAGATGAGCAAAAGACTGTTAAAGAACATGAGATGATAATTCAGACCATCAGTAAAGGTGTGTCTTAACGTATCAAGGGTCAGAATGCATGTTGGGTTGTGGACCACAAGGTAGCAATAATTCAAGGGGAAAATACATGGATTGTTATGGAAAAGGAATGGGATCGAAGTGGACGTTTGAATCTCCGTGGGATTAGTAAACCGAGTTTGTTGCATGAACCGTTAGATTGCAAATCACGAGTTATATACCCATTTGGGTTTGGGATGTTAAGGTCTGGAGTTTGGACACGCGCAATTTGGGGATGAATTCCAATAAGTAGGGGAGAATTGTAACAACCCAAACACACAAGCCCAAAACCTTTTTTAGTTTAAGGGAAGCCTGTTAGGTTTGCAGCCTATTAAGACAAAACCATAGGGTTTTCCCTTGTTTTCCTATAAAAAGAAAGTGCCTCCATCTCTTTTCTCTACAAAGAGAAATGTAGTGAAGCCCTGAGAGATCCCAAGCAATCAGCCGTCAAGTGACACAAACCCTAGCCGCAACCGCCGCTAAATCCAGTGACCACCATCGCCACCGGCGAGTCTCCGCCACCGTCGTTGTCTGCGTCTTTTGTTGCTCTTATCTCGTGTTGTTATCAGATCTATACGATAAGCCTCCGATCAACTAATATTTCACCATCCTTTCAACTATTTATCACTGGGTGTGATAGATCTGGTTCCTAATCCCTCTTCCCATCTTCTGTTGAGTGTGAGAATATAGATCTGTGGTTGTGTTGTTCAGCCTTCTTCTTCTGCTTCTAGATCTTGATCTGTGACATCGAGAAAGGCTAAGGTGAGGAGTCGGTTGTGAACACTTTTCATGTTGGAGAATGTCTCGGGTGTTAGTCCATTGTTAATATTGTCTAGATCTAGGTCTGACTTGTGTTGATATGATGGAAGTATAATGGTTGTTGATTGTGATAAAAGAACCTAGTGAAATATAGGTTGTTAAAGGATGAACCGGTTGTGTGTTGAGTATGAATGAGATCATGAACTGTTTGATAACAATGAAATGAGTTTTTGATTGTGATAAAGAACCTAGTGTGAGATAGGTTGTTAAAGGATGAACCGGTTGTCTAATGACAAGGAACGAGATAAGTGATAAGAATGAAAGTAACGTGAATGTGATGATGAGTTGTGTGGTAATGTTGATAGTTGATGTGACTGTTGGGTGTTGTGACCCGTCGATCAGTAAGTAGGGCGATGTGAACGCTGTCAATCAATTATGTTTCGGAAATACAAATGCTGTTGATCAATTATGTTTGGCAATACAAATGTCGTCAATCAATTAAGTTAGGGCTAACGAATGTCGTCGATCAGTTTTATTGCGTTAGAATGCGTCGAAGAAGGAGGGTGGTAATGATGGGGAGGAAGCCGTGGTTTATGGTATGAGTTAGGAGTGCTGTCGATAACGATTAGGGTTACTCGTGGTGGAGACAAGTCCAAAGGCGAATAGATCTTGAATGAGTCTAGAGTCTAGGCTATTTGTGCTTACTAGGTGATATTGGCTTGTGACTTATCTTGTTGCATTGTTTAGTATGAAATGAGTTTGTGGGTTCCCAGAACCTACCCTCACTGAGTAATCCAAATTACTCACCCCTCTTTCTTGCAAGTATGATCGAGGAGGTGCAGGAGTAGGAGACGAGATGGGGCCATCTATTTCATTTTTGTTTTAAGAGTTTTCACTACGCTTTCTTAAACTATTGTTATTTTATTCGGTTTTGATTGAATTTAGTTACTTGTAAGACGATTAAGATTGAAATAAAGAAAGGATTGAATTAAAGAGAAGTGTTGTTAAGGTTGAAACTAAGATCCTAGAGACTGGGTAGTTAGATTCAGTCTCAAAATAAAGGTAAAGCGCGTCCAGTGCCTATGGTTAATGAAAAATAAGTGGCATAGTCAGTTGTGAAAGAGGCTACAAATAATGTTACTAATGATGAAAGCTCGGACAGTCATAGGGAAATGACAATGAACTAAATGGAAAAGATTGGACTCTGGTGACTGGGAAAGCCTCTCCTCGTAACTCACCAGGAAAGAATTCAGGTATGCTGAAGAAGTAAACTCTTGATGAAGCTAGAGCACTGAAGTCTCACCATCTCGGTTTAATGTTCTCTCTGATATCAAAGAAGAAGAAGTGAAGTTAGAGGAGGGTGAAATAAATGTGGCAGAGGATGACAAGGAAGAGGAGAAGAAGGAGGAAATCTCTGTTATCTCAGAAGTTGACAATTAGGAGAAGCTGTTAAAGCTGAAGCTGGTCACATCTCATAAGATACGTGCGTGGAATAAGGAAAAATCCTCAACCAAAAAACGATAAGAAAGAATCAAAAGAACAACACCCGTCCCAAACCTACATAACAAAGAAGTACTCCTCACCGAAGAACTAATGATCATGACGTCATTTTTTTGCGTGGAATATTCAGGGTTCAACAAAAATCAAAAACATGAGTTGGTTCGTTCTTGGATACATTCTTCTAAACCTACATCCGATTGTCTTCACAGACGAGAGTGCATGAGGAAAACAATACAAAAATCATTAATAGTGCCTTCCCATATTGGAGTACGGAAACAAATTATGACAACCATCGTCTTGGTAGAACTTGGTTGGTTTGGTCAGTAAAGAAACAGACTTACACAAGGCTCGAGAAGCAACCGAGGACCCTGATCTCTCTTCTGAAGACCAAAGCTTAAAACAGAAACTAGATGAACATTCAAAGCAGCTGGAGCAGAGAGCTGAGAAGCTTACTAAGCTCGAATCTGAAAACCTTGTGCTTCAAGACAAGAATTAAGCCCTCAATACGGAAAGCAACAAGAAACGACGCTTCTGCACGCAAGTTCGACTCATGCCTAGCCTGGACACAGCTAATACCGTGGGTGACGCCACTCGCCAGCCCCCAAGCAAAGCTGGGGCATCACGAGAAAACGGTGGGGATGCGCAAACCCACGAGACAATATCCAGTGACTCCAAATCCGACTCTGAGAAGGAAACATCTAGAGAGGATGCAGCGATAAAGTCCTCTATGACTGCCTACCTAGAGCAAGTGTTCTCTCAGAAGCTCGACGCCATATAATCTCTGGAAGAAAGACTCCCAGGAGTAGCACCTCCAATTCAAAAGGACAACCCCGGCTCCTATGCCGACTCCCCCTTTCCGGACGATATCGCCCTGAACGAGATGCCGAGAAAATTCTCCGTCCCCAACATAAAGATGGATGATATTACCGGTGATCCAGCTGACCACATCGCTTAATATAAGCAAAGGATGCTCACCGTAGCGCTCCCAAGGGAGTCTCGCGAATCTACCATGTGAAAAGGATTCGGTTCCACCCTGATCGGACCCGCTCTGAAGTGGTATATCAACCTACCTACCAGGTCCATATCATCCTTTGCAACCCTTAGCAACAAGTCCGTGGAACAATTCGCAAGTAGTCAGAACCTGGAGAAAACCTCTGATGTCACTCAAATGTTTAACCCTAAGGAGTGATTTACTCTCTCAAATAAGAGGTTCAATCGTAGTACTTAGGGATCGAATCCACAAGGAACTAGAGTCACAAAAGATATAATCCTAAGTGATTAAGCTAGGTTGAAAAGGTTTAAAACAATAAATAAAAGTTGGTGCAATGGTAATTTGCTAAGGAAAATAGGTTTTAGGTTTAAAAACAATGAAAGAAAGTAGTTAGATTCAAGGTTACTATTCAGAAAATCAGGATTATAAATCTATGGATGTCTTAACGAATTGCTTGCAAATATATGAGAACTTCAATCCTTAGACAAATCTATAGCTGTCGCTATTAGACTCGTCCATTGATCTGATTGCCGATAGTATCAATCGATGTTGCTATCGCAGTGTCGATCGATATATATTGCCGTCGATCGATGACTCTATAGGAGTATCGATCGATATAGCATCAGATCAAATTGAAATTGTGTTCACCCGAGAATTTCTATAAGACCGGCTATCGCTCGTGCCTAATAGAGTCTGAGCTTAGCCAAATGATTTCAGGACAATGACTATTAGATTAGTCACTCCATAATCATAACTCTAGGTACCAAATCTAGAGTAAGCATTATGGTTCATTTGGATAATGAATATAACAATTCGACAATCCATAGTTGGGGCTAATCCCTCATAACTATTTCAACCCCAAATCTAACAAATGAATCTACTCAGACATAGCCAAGAGATTCATAGTAAAATAATAAGATGAAACGAAAATATTTTATTGATAAATAGAATACAAAACTTTGATCAAAACTCAATACTTTCTTATTTGATCTAATGATTCATTCTCTTTCTAGGGCTCATAGGCATAACTATAAATATGAGTATAATTAGGTTAAAAACTCGTCAGGGGCAATCTTGTAATTTGGTGAGAACTTGGGCTTCAAGTCGGCCAAGTAAATCTTGATCATCACGCTCTGTATCGATCGATGGTACATGGTGTACATCGATGGATGGAGTATCTCTACTTCAACTTCTACGGAATCGTCATCGATCGATTACACAAGGTTTGTATCGATCGATATGTGTCTCATTGTCGGATCTTCATTGTCATCTTGTATAACTCTCCTTTAAGCTCCATAAGGCACCTAAATCATCACTTTACTACAAAATGCTCCTTAACCTGAAAACATACCTAATAGACTCCAAAACATAGATAATTATTATAAAAACATATCAATACCATGACCAAAAACGGGTCAAAATCATGGTATATCAACTCCCCCAGACTTAACCTTTTGCTTGTCCTCAAGCAAACCTTAAGTTAGTCTTTGAAAGAAGTTTAAAAATAGCAGGGACTCAATCAAAATCTCAACTTCAAAATCATCACCTCTTACTTTGTTGCAAGCCACATCTAATATCTATCAACTATAGAAGTACATTATACCATATCCTAGCTTAGCAACCAAATACATCTAGCCAATCAACTTAAACATTCCTTGTCTGTCTATCCCCTCTACTGATTTCATTTATGCATAAAAATAAAGGTGTAGGCTTTACCTTAGGAGTATCGATCAAGGAACACATAGATTCAAGTCAAACAAGTTTCAGGCATTCTCATCCTGGTTCCCTTTCTTTCTTTATCCCCCTTCTCTGAATCCCAACTCTTTTTTTTTCTCTTTTCTTTTTTTCTTTTTATATTAATCCCAATGAACAATTAATGTTCATCTTATTGATCTTTCTTGACAAAGTGTAAGCGAATAGTGGGGTCATAGGTAATGTACATCTCCCTCGCTTTAATCGTTCCTTTGATTTAGAATAGTGGGGTCATAGGTAATGTACCTCTCCCTCGCCTCTCAGGAAATCATATCGTCTTTTATTATCTGGGGATGCCGAAGGAAGGAAAGAAGGAAACCAAATTTTTTGAGACTTTTACCTTCCAGTCTTGCAGGAGGATTCCGATCCCTTGTATACCAAGCCCCAAGACAAGCAGTAGATGTCATGTTAAGTTGGAAATCAGCTTTGGTTCTTCCAGACAATCATGAAAGTGTTGTCATAGGTGATTGTTGATCCACTTTAGCATCTATAGTACTTTCTGCAATCAACAAATCTAAGAATGGTGTTTAAGAGTGGTAAGATAAAAAGTAAGACTTTGAAATTTTTTCCCTTTCTTGACTCAATAAAACAAATTTTTGAAAACTTTTATAAATAAGATCAAAAAGAGGTAAAGTAGCATCAGTAATCATCTCCCCCCAGACTTAAATCATACACTGTCCTCAATGTATAATCAGTCAGAGTAAGAGCATAATAAAAATTAAATGTGTAACTAATATCAAAGTTGTGAACGATATACATGACCGATATGGATATCGATCGATGGTGAGTCGCCATCGTCGTTCGATGCGTGTAGGTATTTGTCAAGCGATATCGACTGGGTCGTATCGGTCGATATGTAGTGATCGTGTGTCTATCTTCCTAAAAACAAATAAAAACGAATCTAATAAGTAAAAATAAAATAAAATAAAGAAATAAAATACCTAGCAGTGGGTTGCCTCCCACTCAGCGCTTGGTTAAAGTCAGTTAGCTTGACTGTGGAATTATGGTGGCTAGTGAGGTGGGTTGCAGGTACTTGTTGGGAAACAAGTATCCTCCTTGGGAAAAAAAAAAAGTATCCTCCTTGTCTTGTGTTTCTTCAAACCATGAGGTTAAAAAGCTTCTTGTGGCTTTCTCACTTCTGGTCATACTAGTCTTCAAACCATAAACTTCAGTTTTGATCCTTTCCAACCACTCCTCTAAGCTGGCAAGGCTATACTAATGATGTCCAAGCATGCTGTAGATGTGTTCTATAGTCCGCTGCATGGTGTCGTGGTGTGTTGGATCGTCGGTTGATTCTTGAGGTTGCACATCGGTCGATGAGTGTGGTATGTCATCGATCGATGGGGATGGTGCAGGTTGGTTGGCGAGCTGTCGTTGGATATCTTCTAGCTCCTTTTGAGTATCCTCCACTGTGCACTGCAATACTTTGACGTCACTGTGTACTGGTAACCAATATCTGTCCAGCAATCTGTAATCTTCGTCTCCACAAAACTCAATAGATTTGTATATATCTCTTGTGGCTGCTTCTAGTTCTTCTCTGGTACATAATTCTTGAGCACAGGTATCGATTGATGGACTGGGTTTGTCATCGATCGATAGCTTCTGGAAGTGGTGCTCGATCGGGTTATGGACGGGTGTATCGATCGATGCAGGGGGATCTGTATCGGTCGATGCCTGTGTCTGAGACCTCAGTTGGGCGCACAAGGTGTTGACTTCTTCTTGTAGGGCTTCTCTTTCATATCGTGCTATGTCAGTGCTGGTGGTATTCCATAGTAGTTCACCTTGAAGTCTTGATAGGTCTTTCTCATGTTCATGTTGCATGGCTGCTATCTCCCAGTTGTGATCTCCGGTTCTTCCATTTAGCATATAGGTGACTTCTGCCTGTGTGTAGAGCTTGCCATCTGGAACTCCTTTAGCATATTGATCAGCATATCCTGGTAGACAGAAACAAGAGTGTCCAAATAATGAGGCTCTCTTCAGCAAGTTTCCCATGTCTTCTTTGGTAAGAGGGATGATGTCTCCGTTTACTGCTCTTGCATGGCCAGATTCATCTCTGTAGACTCACTATTCATCTTTCTTTTCCCAAAAGAAATGACGAACTCCATTTTTGAAGGCTCTCTTCCCATATTCTCGGTGCGTATCGATCGATGCGAGTCTCCATGCATCGGTCGATGGCCGTTTTCGTTGGTGCGGATCATTTTTGATGATAAGTCCATTGGCCATCTGCAGGATGTCTGCAACATCTTCTGTTGAGATTGGAATGATTCTTCCATCTATAGCTCGTGCATGACCATCTGAATCCATGAAAATACCAAACTCATCCGGTATTAGTGAAATTAAATAAAATTTAGGTATTTGTACCTCGGATGGTGTTGTGGCAGGATCGGTTGGTGGTTGGAGATTGATATCGATCGATGGTGGGGCTGTGGCATCGGTTGATTGTGTGTGAAACATGTCGGTCGACGGCTTGTGCTCCGTGTCGATCGATACAGGTGCTTCAGGTTGGATCGCGGGTTGTAGTGGTGCTGTATCTACTGCAAAAGTTTCATGATAACCGCTCGCCCAGCTTCCAATCGAGTAATCTCCGTCTCGTTGCTCGTGTGGGACATAGACTTGTGCGCTGTAGGGTTCGTCGCTCGTTGATTCGAAACGTCGTTTGAGCGATCTGGGTGGAGGCATATCGGTCGATGGGTTAGGGTTTGCATTGATCGATGAGCGGAAAAGGCAAGAGAAAAAGTCGCATCTGGCTTCGTTTAGGCGAAGAGATCTATACTAGGCGGCTCATTCCTCTGCATTATCTTTGTCATACTCATCATCGGTATCAAAATCGCTGCCTGGAAACTCATCAATCGTCTTTGGAAATAGCAGATCGATTAGTGACACTGAGTAGACATTGGGCGATTGGGTTGAGGCATATCGATCGATGGACAGGGTGCCGTATCAGTTGATGCTTGTTGGAGGAAGGTCGGGATAGGAGGGTGTTCTGCATCTTCTCGAAGAAATCGGTACTCTATGGCTTGTTCCTCCTCATAATCTTCATCATACTCCTCCTGAGTAGTGATACTAGCTAGCTCGGGCATGTAGTGATCATTTTCCCACTCATGTGCGCTGAAATCAGCGTCTGGGAACTTGTCTTTGATCTGTTGGAATACCCTATCAATCGATGACCAGGTAGTGCTGTCGGTCGACTGGTCGACAACGGTATCGGTCGATGGAGAATGGTTGCCGTCGGTCGATACTTGTTCTTCGGTTTCATACTCTCCCAGAGAATCATACTCGTGGGCACAAAACCAGGTGGCTACAAGTGTTGAGCTTGCTGTCCTTGGAAACTTGATGACCGGAACAGGGTTGTACTAGATGGAAGGGATGATAAGGGTTAAGCAGAGCTTGTTGGTTTGTAGGTCACAAACAGCTCCAACTGTGGCTAAGAAGGCTCTTCCAAGTAGTAGAGAAGTCTTGAATTTGAGCTTGTTGGAGAGGACATGGAAGTCTATAGGAGATAGGGTTTCGCCAATCTGTACCTCAAGGTTGCGAACGATGCCTCCAGAGCTTTGTTGAGAACAATCCACAAAGATGAAAGTTTCTTCAGAAGGCTCTATCTTCAGACCTAGATGGTCTGCCATAAGCTTGGGTAAGATGCTAACTCCAGATCCTGTATCACATAGGGCACGAGGGAACTCAACACCTTGGATGGAACATGGTATTATGAACTTCCGTGGATCACTCTCCTTCTCCAGTGTTATCTTCTGCTTGAGGCTGTTTCTGACTTGGTTAAATATCCTCATGATGTCTTCTTCTTTCTCCTTGGTTTCTCTGAAGAACATCCACAATCGGTGTGAAAAATAGGCTTATTTAAAAGGTTTCTCTTTAGGTATTCTAAGGACTCTTTTTCTAAAGCTTGACAACTCCTTCTCATTAGCTTCTCTTTTATAGGGCTTAGGTATCTTCTTTTCCTTTTCTGAGAACTCTTCCCTGAGTTTTCTTTTCTATCTCCATGGACTCAAAGATATCCGTGGGTCTCTCTTTTAGGGCTGCTGTAGGGTTTCTGGTGGTGTAATACTTCTCCCGGAAAGTGTCAAGACGTGCACTATCAATCTTAGGAAGCTGCACTCGGTGTTCGGGTACTGTGTATCGATCGACACTGGCTGGAGTGTGTCGGTCGATACGAGGGTCTTGGTGTCGCTCGATGACGGGCTCATCATGTCGATCAATGACAGGGATGGGCGGATGTGGGTGACGTGCTGCGAAGGCGGCGTGAGAAATAATCGTGACGGAATTACACTCGCGAGGGTTTTCGTCTGAGTCTATCGATCGACACTCGTCAAAGTCTATTGATCGACGTACTAAAGGCGACATCGATCGATGTTGAGCTGGTGATATCGATCGATAATAGTCGTAGGCGAATTCTCTTTCACTCTCATCATCAGATCTCTGAATCTCTTCTACTACCTCTTGCAAAAATTCATCATCCAGGATGGCATTGATGTTCTGGTTGTTGGCAAACTCCTGCTTCTTAAGTGCTTCTCCTGTCTGAAACACTTGGGTCTCTAGCTTCTTCACATGGGTGCTGAGGGCATCTATCTTCGTGGTGAAGGTGGTGTAGACAGAATCGATCTTTCCATTGAAGTTTACCTCGAGCTTCTGCTAACTCTCAAGTATCTTGTCTATCAATTCATCCAGTTTAGTATCTTGGGTGGGTGGGTGTGGATTTGAGTAGAAGGCACTTCCATAGTTTCTGTTGTTATTAGGGTTGCTGCTGCTGAAGTTGTTGGGCTTCTGAGAACTCTGGTTGAAGTTGCTTCTATGGCCTGTGAAGTTTCTGTATCCTCCTTGGTTACCAGATCTCTGAAAACCAGCTCCACTAATCCAGTTGACATCTTCTTCAACAATGTCTGAATCTTCCACTGAAGATCTGCTTGTTTAGGAGCTTCTGAATGTTGTCTAGTTGTGCTTGAACTTCATTGACGTACTCCTTCCCAATGGATGATGTAGTCTGGGTCACAGAGTTTCTTGTGCTGTTGCTGGAAGCCAAGTTATCAATTAGCTTGATAGCATTTTGAGGGTTCCTGGTGGTGAAGTTTCCATCACTAGCTGTATCAAGGGCTCTCTTGAAATCTGGGCTGATGCCTCTGTAGAAAGTGCAGAGCAGTTGCACTTTGTTGAATCCATGGTGTGGGCAGTCTCGCTGGTAGGATTTGAATCTGTTCCAAGTATCCTTGAATGACTCTTCAGGGGCTTGGGTAAATGTAGCAATTTTCTTCCTCCAGTCTTCAGTGCGTGAATCATCAAAGAAATTACGCAGGAAGGCGTGCTTAATATCACTCCAGGTGGTAAGGGAACCTGGTGGTAGGTTGTCTCAGCCTGCAAAGCTTCTCCAGATAGAGAGTACTTGAAAAGCTTGCCGAAAAGGTAGTCTTGAGGGACTCCTTTTTCTTTGACTAGGGTTACAAGATCCTCGAACCTCTCCAGATGGTCCATATGATGCTCATGGGGCAAACCACAGAAAGGGATTTGTCCTACAAGTGTGTAGTACTGCGGCTTGAGCTCAAAATCTCCTCTCTGAATAGCAGGAGGGAGGATGGCTGATCGGTTTGAATAGAACTGATCCGGATGGTTGTAGTCAGCCAAAGTTCTGGTCTCTTCTACAGGTTGAATGATGCCTGTGGGTGCAGTGTCTTCTTCAGTAATGACCTCCTTCTGATCATTCAGCTTCTGACCTGCTGCGTTTCGTAGGTGACCATCTTGATCTCGCAGATCTCCATTCTCATCGGGTATGAGAATCATAGGCGCTACCATGTCTCGCCGGTTAGTATCGATCGATGTAAGGTGAGCTGTATCGATCGATGTCAAGTAAAGAGTATCGGTCGACGAACGGTTGTTGATGTCGATCGATGAGGTGGTGAGGAAATCGGTCGACGAACAGTTGTTGATCGTCGGTGGAAAGCGCGTATCGTCGATAGAGAGGTGTTGGTATCGATCGATATGGAGCGTAGGTCTTTGCGGATGCTACGTTCCAGATTGTTGGGATCTTCTGAGTACAAAAGTGCTTGTCCTTGTTGCTTCTAGTACTGCTGTGCATGTACCTCAAAGAGACAAAAAGAAAAAGAAAAATTTTGTGTCAAAAGATGGAAAACTAAAAAGTAACAAATAACCTAGACTGGATCATATTAAATCTAATAGTTATCTTAGTTCCCCGGCAATGGTGCCTAATTTGATGTCACTCAAATGTTTAACCCTAAGGAGTGATTTACTCTCTCAAATAAGAGTTTCAATCATAGTACTTAGGGAATACAATTAGGTTAAAAACTCGTCAGGGGCAATCTTGTAATTTGGTGAGAACTTGGGCTACAAGTCGGCCAGGTAAATCTTGATCATCACGCTCTGTATCGATCGATGGTACATGGTGTACATCGATCGATCGAGTATCTCGACTTCAACTTCTACGGAATCGTCATCGATCGATTACACAAGGTGTGTATCGATCGATATGTCTCTCTCATTGTCGGATTTTCTTAGTCATCTTGTAAAACTCTCCTTTAAGCTCCATAAGGCACCTACATCATCACTTTACTACAAAATGCTCCTGAACCTGAAAACATACCGAATAGACTCCAAAACATAGATAATTATTATAAAAACATATCAATACCATGACCAAAAACGGGTCAAAATCATGGTATATCAACCTTCGATAGTCTCTAGGAAATCCTTCAACACTAAGTTGAACCCCTTCGTGACTACATAGCCTGCTTCAAACATGAGACGGTATCCATCTCAGAATGCAACATTACCACTGCAATTTCAGCCTTCAAGAGAGGCTTGCTTCCAGACGAGGATCTCTACAAGGAATTGACCAAATACCAGTGCAAGACCATGGGTGATGTGCTATCCCGAGCTTGGGCCCAGGTAAATTGGGAGGAAAATGTCGCAAACTGCACAAGGGCCCAGAAGAAGTAGGATCAGAAGGCTATCAGACGAGACCGAAACGATAGGGACGAGAAGCCCTTCAAAAAACCTACAAAGGACACTTGAGGAGGGAATCGGGGCAGGTACAAGAGCCGTCTCCCTGAGAGGAAAGAAGGGATGTCAGTATCCACCTGGCCAGACATCTCACACCTATATATATCAAAACCAGAACTCATTAACGCCCTGAGGAAGATGGGTCCGTGGTACGGCCGTGGAATGGCTGTCTCTCCCTGGATCACTTGAAGGAGGGGGAGCGTGGGTGGATGAAAGGTGATGGAGATGGACTTCACCTTTGAGCTATGGATTCCCAGAATTTTTTATGCTACTCCTCAGACACAGGGGCATCCTGCTTTATGTCTAGGATTGATCAGAGAAGATTTGACTCTCCTTTATTGTGATATAAAACACGTTCACCACTTGTGAACAAAAGAGACAATGTCGTCTCAATACTGGTGTTGGACCCAATTTTGGCATCTATCTGAACAGGCCCAAACCCTGCTAAAATAATCACTAACTCGACATCGTGCCGGACTCTATGAGGTCAAAGACAAGATCATAGAGATCGCGGAGACAGTTTGTTGGGGTCAAAATCGGTACGACGGAATTAATGACCAAACTTTCCGCAAAAATAAAAATACGTTTTATAAAACACGAGAAGTTGTTTTATAAAAGTCTAAGGACTTTACGAACAAAAGAAATCCACGGAGAATTTGGAAATTGTCATCTCAGAAGAAAAAACAATTGCAAATTATACGATTGCCCAAGTTAAGTGAAAAACCGCAAAAAACTGCATCCGCCGTAAACCGCGAGTAGGTTCGACCGAACCAAGTTCAACGTACGACGAGCCAAACCAGCCGGTTAAGCTTGCCGTACGGCGAGCTGAACCAAACCGGTTTGGCTCGCCGTATGTCGAGCTGATCGTCCCGAGCCTCGATATCCCACGTCCTTGACGACATGCAAACGTCCTTTGGTTCGATCATGTTCTGAACCACGATCAAAACATCTCTCATTTTGTCTCGATCCGTCTTACAATTCAAGTTCTACGATAAAAATCGTAAAAGTCTTCTTTTCTCGTATAGTTCGGGAAGATTGTGTAAAACAGCAACGATTAAACGAAACATCGTGAATTGTCAAAAATATACGATCAAATCGAGAAATCTTATAAAAATGGCATCGTATCAGGAAACGATCTCGTCTAAAAACGTAAAACGGTTTTTCTCGCAAAATGGCTCGGACAGCCCAAAAGCGTGATGAAATTCCACTTGTGACTTTAAACAAAATCCAGCCCAAAGATACAATGACGGTTTTAAGATTTACTTGCAGAAAGAAGATAAATGTCAAATTTAAAGAGAAATGTCAAGTTTGAAGATAAATGTCAAGATTTCCGCAAAGAAAATGGAAAGATCGAGATAAATGGAAGATTCCTGATAAACTCGAATCTGGGCGAAAAGGAAGGACTAAATCGCCTAAAGGAGGGAGTATATAAGCAGAAGGCAGAGGCCAGAAGCAGAGGACAGAAGGAGAGGACGAGTTTTCAGAGCTTTCACACCCAAACTTAGCACTTAGGAATATTTTCGTTTTTGTTATTGAGCTGCGTCTCAACTATGGTTTTAGTCTTAGATTACTAGGGTTAGGAATCTCGCCGACGGCTCACACAGCTAAGGCTACTCTTGTTGTACCACTCTTACGCAGAATTCGGAGTAAGATCCTTCTTGCTCTCAATCTTGTTTTCTTTTACATCCTTTTATTTTCGTTTAAATAGTGTTCTTTGATTGCTTGTGTGCGGTTCCGCAGATAGCCGGGTCCTTTGGGAAATTAGGGTTTACTCTAAATTTCTAAACTTACGTAAAATTGATAGGGGTGAATTTCGGTTCTCACAGTTTGGTGCTAGAAGGAGGGGGGGGGGGTCGGATCTATCTTACACTCAAGCCGCAACACGCTCAATCAAGAAACGATGTTTGGCGACAACCAAACTCGCGACGAAAGTGACAATGTTGACAACACACCAGCTCCTGATGTGTCCGCTGTTAACGCTAACCCTAACGCTAACACTGAGGCCGTCGAGAAGATGCTCTTCGATTTCAACAAGAAATCGGAGGAACAAGAAAAGCTCATTGGTCACTCTCAAAACAGGTTGAAACCTTAATTGCGAGAACCAGGAAAATTCGCCCCCGCAGAACTACTAAGATCCACGGAAGATGGCTTGAATTCGGGACTCCAACGGATCGCCCTAGAACCGAACATGGAAATCTGCCGGAGCAAAACTCCGAAAAAGATTACTCTGACGCGACCAATCTGATTTATCGGATGAGGACCGAGGAAGATGGCATCCGAAGGGTTAACTTGGAAACAAGCGACCAATCTGATTTATCGGATGAGGACGCGGACGTCCATCCTAGGAGAAGGAAAACTCGCAGCCCTCAAACGGAGTCTTCTCCCGAGCGCTCTCTTACTGAGGATGAAGAGGAACTCTACTGTGCACAAGGCGCAAAAACATCCGTGGAACGAACTCTAATTACTCGCAGCAAATGCCGACGAGGTCGGAAAACTACTGGCGATCTAACTGAAATTCGCGATCTCCGTGATTACATCACTAAAATGGCTACATCGGTAAAAGTGGGGAAGTCTCAAATTCACCATGCTACCAGCGCCGCACTCGAAATCGATCGGCTGCTATACGAATCTCGGAAAATTTCTTTTATGGCTTGCATCACTGAGGTCAAGTTACCTGATCCAGGAAAGCTCAAAGTGCCGACTTACGACGGGACACCTGCAGGCCCTCCAGATTACCATGGGACGAGCCAAGCTCAAGGATCACGAAAAAGACGCGGACTACTGCCGTCTTTTCGTCGAAAGGAGCAGCGCTCGAGTGGTTCGCCAAACTTAGGCGGAATTCAAGCGGGAGTTTCCGCCAGCTTGCTTCCGAATTCCTGAAGCAGTACTCGATCTTTATCCACGAAAACTAGGGATGTCAAAGTAGGGCTTGGGCCGCAGGACAGACCCGTTAAAACAAGTGGCGGGGCGGGTTTGGGCCTAGGAATTGGTATCCCGCAGAATTGCGGGCCTAGCGGGATGGGTCATTCGCGGGATGGGCTTTATGCGGGACGACCCAAAGAAGACCGCGGTTCGCCCTAAGTACCGCTTCCTTGACTCCATTCCATTTCATCCGACCTGAAAAAACAAAAAGAGAGAGAGAGCGAGAGAGAGAGAGAGAGAGAGAGAGAGAGTGTGAGAGTGACAGTGAGAGAAAGAGACGAGATCGGCGAGACTCGCAAAGACTCCGCCGGACGGTGGTGGGTCTTCTTCTTCTTCTCCCGAAAGCTGTGACAAGAATCTTGTTGTTCTTGATTCTTGAAACTCTTACCACCGGAGAAGAGGACCCTCCATCGTCCGGTGGATTCTTGAGCGACGGATCTTGAGTTCTCTCCACGTATCTTGATCGATCTTGACGGGTTTTGAGTTCTCTCTCCATGCATGCGACGGATCTGGTATTGTTTGATGTCTCTGTGTTTAATCTTTATAGTTTTTTGAATATTCTCTAACTTTGTTCTCCAAATTTCAGCTACATGCAAGAGTGGTTGAAGAGTAGTTCGACATCCGACCTCCTTTGAAGGTATTTTAGATGTGGATTATTACTATTTTTCGGTTGATTATTACTAATTTTTTGTTTGATGTCTCTGTGTTTAATCTTTATAGTTGTATGAATATTCTTTAACTTTGTTCTCCACATTTCAGGTACATGCAAGAGTAGTTCGACATGCAATCTCCTCTGAAGGTAATTTTCTCTCTGTATTTTTCTGCATGTTCTTTGATTTATATGATGTCTAATTTTAATTTTGTCCCTGCATGTACTTCGATCGGAGCTTCCATTCAAGTTACATTGAAGAGGAGTTGTTGTGCTTCGTTTGTCTTCTTTGCCGGCGAGGAGTCCCTGCATGTTCTTCAAAAATTTGTTAATTATTTTTTATCAAAAATAATTTTTTTTAATTTATAAAGGTTTTCAATATTAAAAAAATAAATATTATAATATAATTTACAAAGGTAATATTTTAATTTGTTTGACTTTGAGAAAATTCAATATTATAATTTAATTTATAAAGGTTTAATATGTTTGATCATACTTGCTTGTCTTCAGTAGGTCACCGAGTTCAAACCACCCAGCTTGTGAAAAATCATCCTAAGGACTCAAGGGTGATTGTTCATAGGCTGGGCGGTTGAACTCGGTGCGAACTTAAGACAAGATTGAACTAGGTTAAAATTGATTTGTTTGAATTAATATGTCTGACCTAAATTTGTTAAATTATTTCAATTTGATTGAGTGTTGCATTACTTGTCTTTACTAGGTCACGGAGTTTAACCCTCCAACTTTTGAAAAATCATCCTAAGGACTCAAGGATGATTGATCAGAGGCTTGGCGGGTAAACTCCGTGCGAAGTTAAGACAAGACTCAGCTCATATGATTGTTCATTTGCTTGAATTGAGTGTTGCATTACTTGTCTTTACTAGGTCACGGAGTTTAGCCCTCCAAGCTTTTGAAAAATCATCCTAAGGACTCAAGGATGATTGATCAGAGGCTTGGCGGGTAAACTCCGTGCGAAGTTAAGACAAGACTCAGCTCATATGATTGTTCATTTGCTTGAATTTAGTGTTGCATTACTTGTCTTTACTTGGTCACGGAATTTAGCCCTCCAAGCTTTTGAAAAATCATCCTAAGGACTCAAGGATGATTGATCAGAGGCTTGGCGGGTAAACTCCGTGCTAAGTTAAGACAAGACTCAGCTCAATGGTTTTGTGATCTAATTTCTAAATTTGTTAAATTTATTTTTATATGATTGTTCATTTGTTGCATTGCTTGTCTTAACTAGGCACCGAGATGATGGAGTGATCGTGAACAAGAAGGATCAATGGAGATTCAAGTTAAAACAAATGAAGCTCTAAGGTGAGTTACTTAATGACTGAAAGTGGAACGTAGCTTATCATAGGTTATCGGTAGCTTAGGGTATTAATTTACGTGGATAATTGGATGTGTGCCTGCATAAAATTTATAATATTTAAAAAAAAAATTAAACAATTTTTTAATTAGAATTTTAACAAAATTTAGGAAGCCCTAATAAGTAATAACTAAAACAGTTTTAGAAAAACCGCTAGACGAGACAAAAAAAAACACCAGAACCGCAAAACCTAAGAGAGAGAGCATGGGATCGAGAGGCGACTCAGAAGATCACACGTTTGATCCGAACTACGTCCCACCAGATACAGTTGATTTGGAAACTCAAAATCTCATAGCTAAGCTTGTTTCTGAAGAAACAAACGCTGATCGTTTCCCTGAAGACGATGTAGCTTGCGTTCCAGGAAACAAAGGAAGCAAAAGAAAGCTTATCAGTCTTGTATATGAAACTAATTATTTTGATGTTGAGATCACTCCATCATCTCAAAAAACCAAGCCTCGCAGAAAGACTTCTTTTGGAACTGCCTCGAGGAAACCGATGTTGCAATCCACTATAGATGGTGGCATTGGCTCATCCTCACAGGCGTGTAGGAAGACTGTTCCTATGAAGTCTGTGATTCGTGGAGGGACAAGAAAGGCCGTGCGTACTCAATCACCGAAGAAAAAGGTCATGCTTACTAAGTCGTAAAAGAAGAATGAGAAGGTCGTAGAGGACATACCTGACTTTGACGATGAAGTTGGCGATGAAAAAGAGGATGATGATGATGAACTCGATGACGAGGAAAGGGAAGAGAGGCAAAGATCAGATGTGTGGACCAATTTCAAGGTGGTACATAAAGCCAGTGGGAAGTTGAAAGCTGCATGCAATCATTGCAGGAATGAGTATGCATGGCATTCCCATTCCCATGGAACCAGTGGGTTGAGAAGGCATCGTACTAGATGTAAAATGTATCCAAGGAACCGAGATTGTCAACAACAACTCAACCCCGAGGGCAAAGTTGTTCCTCGCAAGTATGATCATGCTGGTTTTTTGTGCTCTACCTCCACCACATGATGGTATGAAAATTGCGGTCCACTTCCTTGATACACTGAAAGAGTGCGGAGTTGATAAGAAGGTATTTTCTCTCACTGTAATGACTCAATGCAAGATATTGTCAAATCCCAGCTAAATTTGAGAGATGATTTGCTGTGCGCTGGAGAGTTATACCATGTTAGATGTGCAGCTCACATACTGAACCTTTTAGTACAAGATGGGTTGAAGGTTATTGGAGACTCTCTACACAAAGTAAGAGAGAGTGTTAAGTATGTGTTAGGATCGCAAACGCGTGAAAATTTATTTGAAAAATGTGTGGATGCTGCGGGTTTAGATGAAAATGGGGGGCTAATAATGGATGTGTCGACGAGATGGAACTCGACTTTTTACATGATTGAAAGGGCCTTAAAGTACCGTAAAGCATTTGTACAGTTGGAGACATTTGATAAGAAGGGGTATAAGATGGTGCCCACACATGAAGAATGGAATAGAGCTGACAATATATGCTGTTTTCTGGGTCCTTTTGCGGTGATTACAAGCCTGATGTCTGGTTCAAATTACCCTACCGCGAACTTGTATTTCTATCAGGTTTGGAAGATCCATAGTTGGCTTCAACAGAATGAGTACAGCGAAGATGAGATTATCAGAGATATGGTGCCACCGATGAAAGAGAAGTTCAAAAAATATTGGGGGGAAGTCAGTGATGCTTTTGCAATGGCTGCAGTCTTCGACCCACGGTTTAAGCTTGCGGAGAAGCTCACTACTTTGTTCGAGTCTTATGACAAAAACTCCAAGAATAACTCACCTTCTACAGAGCCACATGAGACTGTTTCACAAAAACCCTCTCCGCCAGGGTCAACGGGACTGTTTCAGAACTACGATGTGAGTGCAATATCAAATTTTTCCCTTCTGTTTATTTTTTCCCCTTTTAATATCTGTTTAAATCTTCTTAGGATTTTTTTGCATTTTGCAAAGTCAGTGGTGTTGTTAGTGGCAAGACACCTCTAGAAGCTTATCTTGATGAACCTCCTTTGGACATCACTAATTTTGAGAGCTTGGACATCCTCAATTGGTGGAAGGATAATGCACATCGGTATGGTGATTTGACTGCAATGGCATGTGATCTGCTAAGTATTCCAATCACAACAGTGGCTTCAGAGTCCTCCTTTATTATTGGATCGCGAGTGCTAAACAAATATAGGAGCCGTCTACTTCCAGAAAATGTGCAAGCTCTGATATGCACTAGAAACTGGATCAAGGGATATGAATCTTATGCACATGGTAAAGAATAAGCAATTTAATTGATTGTACAGTAATTATCCTTAATTCAAAGTAAATATGTTTTATATTATCAGATGAAGAAATTGCTGGTGATGGTGAGGAAGAGAAATTGCCTTCATTTCAATCTATTGTCGATGGAGGAGATGAGGATTAAAGATGAAGAGGAGCATGTTTGAAATGTTATTTTGATTTGGTGTTTTCCTTTATTACAATTTGAAATTTGATTTTTAAGTTGTTTTTGTTTTTGTTTTGAGTACAATGATTTGGTGTTTTTTTAATTTTAAATTTGGTTCAGACTTTACATTTTATATTCTACATGCATTTTATCCTCATTTAGTAATCCTAACTTTATCAATGGAGAAAAAAAGGACTTGAAGTGAATGTTAACGTACTTTTATAAAGAATGCAAATGTATTTTTATAGAAAATTTTGTGAGAATGAATAGCAAATTGAATGTATAATGTGCTTGCATGTATGTTGTGGAGCAGCCTGAAGCTCTTACACCTCCCTGAAGCGCCGTGGAACAACTTGGAGCAGTCTGTAGCAACTTTGACGTTTGGCCCGCGGGACGGCCCGTAGAAGCCTGTACAATGCTGCGGGGCGGGATTGGGCCGACCTTCTGCAGACCGCAGCCCGCGCGGGACAGGACCGCAAAGACCCGCGAGAAGTCAAGCCCGTCGTGGTACGGGACGGGACGGGACGGGACGGCCTGTTTGACAATCCTAACGGAAACTTCCGATGCTGATATCTGGAGCTTATCGCAGAAGGAAGACGAATCCCTTCGCGACCTCGTGAACAGGTTCAAACTCGTCATGGCTAGGGTTAGCGGGATAAGCGACAAAGCCGCCATCAACGCGCTCAGAAAATGGCTCTGGTTCAAGTCGAAGTTCTGAAAGTGGATAACTCTCGAGAAACCACGGACGATCCAGGACGCGCTCAACAAAGCTACCGATTACATAACCATCGAAGAGGAGACTAAAATCCTATTTGAAAAGCATAAGCCGGGAAAAAGCGTCCGCAAAAAACATCGCATCGGCGCAGAAGCTGAAAACGAAAAACTCTCATAACGACAAATTCGTCCATCACGAGGGGCAGGATCTCCAAGTGGCGCACAGCTATGCCATCAATTCCGGATTAGAACAAGGGCGAACTACGTGGAACACGTGGTTAAGGAATCCGAATTACATTGAAAATTCCTTCTGCGATCTTCATCAAACTCGCGGATACTCTACTGTGAACTGCAAAGCTCTCGGCGCCAGACTTGCCGCAAAATTGCTCGTAGGAGAACTCCCTGAGATATCTAGCGTCAAGGACCTCATCCGCGATTCATATCGCCACCCGAGAAAAGACAGGAACTCGTGAGCGGAATATCTGCCTCAAGGGAACCAATCAGGCGAGAAATTCGGACGAAGACAAGCCGAGAAAGGTAACGACGCTAACCGCCAAAAAAACAATACAATCATCGGTGAATCGAAATACTACAGCGATACCATCTCATCTATCAAGTCCTACCAACGAAAATCCAAAACTTGTTCGGGTTGGAACGTACCAACGGACAACACTCCAAAGGGAGTGATCTCTTTCGATGATGCAGGAACCGGCGGAATTGATCAACCACATGCCGATCCTCTCGTCATTGACTTAGTCATAAGCGACTTAAACGTCGCTCAAATCCTGGTCGATACTGGAAGCTCTGTCAACGTAATCTTCCGCAACATGTTGGCAGGCATGGGAATAGATTTATCGGAGGTCGAGCAAATACCAAAGCCGTTGACCAGTTTCTCCGGTTAAACATCTATGACCTTAGGATCGATCCAGCTTCCGATCGCCGCAAAAGAAGTGACGAAAATCGTCAACTTCGCAGTCGTCGATTCCCCAGCTATCCAAAAAAAAAAGCAAGTACTGCAAATATGTAGATACAAAGTGATCATGGGCACGCCTTGGATAAACTCCATGAGGGCGGTTCTGTCTACATACCACTTAGACATCAAGTTTCTGACCCCTACGGGAGTCGCGGCAATTTGGGGATGCCAAAGACAATCATGATCTTTCTTTTTTAGCTTAACTTAGGCTAAGGCAATTGGCGGTCGCAATCGTGACACCGAAATGGCCGAAGTTCACACCGCCACCTGCGGAGAACGACCCAAAACCAGCAACGGTCGAGAAGCAACAAGCTTCTGAACCCATCGCTTCTACCCAACCAGAGGAGAAAAACCCGTGCCAAGATGCCGATCCAGCGACTAAAGTGATCAAGAAGTCTGTGACAGCCGAGTAAACACACTCGCACCAACAATCAGAACTACGAGATGGCTTGATTTCCGAAAGGAATACGTGGGCAGCTCGCCTAAAGAGGAGTTAAGCTATCCCCCTTTCCAAAATGGGGGAGGGGGGAGTGGGCTTAGAATATTTGTATACTCCCAAATTTTAAAATATTTGCTTTGTAATCGAAATATTCGAAACTTTTTGATAAAGACAAAGTTAGAATATTATAAAATCTCTCTACTATCGACACCAAATATTTTCGAAAAGAACCGGCAAGACGTCGCCTAAAGCCTTACAAAATATTTCGCAAAAGTCCGTTTACGACTATAAAATCACAAACGCTCGGCGATTGGCCCCCTCAAGCATGCTAGCCGTCCTAAACAAATGCACCGACCCACTGGTCCGCATACATCCGTCTACGATAAAATAGCGCGCTATAAAAGAAATCCAAATATTTGGTCAGAACTTCCGGGCAACTTAGAAATTGTTCCAAGTGAGATGCTCGATTCCAGCCAGACCAATCGTATAAGCCCAGAACCTATCACGGATTCTAAATCGGTATGGAATCAGGTTAAAATCGCAACAGGCAACACGAAAGCCGACTAGTTATCGCATAGCCTCAATACGAAAGTAAACCTAGGTCTTGCCCTAAACCCAGCACACTGGTCTCTAACGTCTCAAGGCATAAATCGAGATCCTAAAGGCATGTCTCTTCGCCCACATCTAAACACTCGCGAAAATCGAAACACTCTGAGTAAACGAACCGGACGATCTACACCAAGAGTTAGATGCGAGACGATAACTCCCACTCTTCCCTCTACATCTAAAACAAAACACATATTTCATACTTAGAAAATATTTTTATTAATATTATTCATTCAAATACACGCCGCCCAGCGGCAGGGATTCAAAGCCACCGGATTCAAAGCCACCAAGATCCAGTCCCAAAAAAACATTACAACGAAAAAACATTATAATGGTTGAAAAATCCGCTGGAAACGGAGGCGGAGGGTTGTTCTCTGCGTAAAACAAAAGCAAATAAGTAAAAAAAAGATTTTCTAAAAGATCGTACGCACTCGGATCACATACCTTTCCGACCGCATGTGGTCACGAAAAAGGGAATGCAGTCCTCCTCTAGTGATGCACTGTCAATACGAACATAGAAGAAGTTCTTCTTCCAAGAAGGGTATTTCGACATGAAACTAGGGACTATTTCCTTGCGAGGCAATAAGTTAATCCTTCGTGTCGTCTCCTCGAGTCTCAGTAAACCCTCAAGATGATCAACGCTAAGGATTATTCCTCGCTCGTAACTCAACGTCAAGAGACCAATGAGTTGTTGTAAGCTGCTTGGGTTCAATTGGATGATCGATAGCCCAAGTCAGTGAAGGTATCGAACAATTATCTACGGAATCGGAAACCACAAATGACATTGCATTAAAAATACGTCGTAGCACGTAAAGAAACCGTCAGGTGAAACTTTTTCACTCTCTCCGGCTAGTGGAAGGCGAAACTCAACCGCCTCTGGAATTCGGCAAAACTCCCGAATGGATTCAAGACCATTGGGACAAACCAAATTCGGGCATCCGGGAATATGGTTGGCATCGAACGGAGGTGGAACCAAGGTTCCGGGTATGGTAGGACTCGACTCGCCTCCAATCGCCCAAAACGCTTCATGGTCTCTCGAGTCGATTAATGGAAACGAGAGTTCCTTCGTCGGAACTACGACTCGAGGCTGTGAGTTCGTTCCTTCGGAACTACGACGATCAGAACTGGTCTCGGAGCGAGTTCTCATTTTCAAAAAAATGTTTAGGAAAGGTGGGAAAGAAAGAATTCAAAGGGAAAGGAAGAGAAAAAACTTCTTGAACCTTAGATAAGTTATGGAAGGAATTGAGTAAAGAATTTGAAAATTTACTCCATATACTTATAAGAGTTTTTTTTACTATTCACCTTTGGACTTTCAGCCATTAAGTTCCGCCTAGTTCTACTAAACTTGCCGAACAAGTTCGAACTGCTCGCAAGAACTCCACGATTCTTACGAGCTGGGGGGTTAACTGTTGGGGTCAAAATCGGTACGACAGTATCAATGAAAAAAACTTTCCGCATAATAAAAATACGTTTTATAAATCACGAGAAGTTGTTTTATAAAACTCTAAGGACTTTCCGAACAAAAGAAATCCACAGAAAACTTGGAAACCGTCATCTCAGAAGAACAAACAATCGCCGATTACACGATTTCCCAAGTTAAGTGAAAAACAGCAAAAAAACGCATCCGCAAGGAAAATGGAAAGATCGAGATAAATGGAAGATTCCCGATAAACTCGAATCTGGGCAAAAGGAAGGACTAAACCGCCTAAAGGAGGGAGTATATAAGCAGAAGGCATAAGACAGAAGCAGAGGTCGAGTTTTCAGAGCTTTCACCACCAAACTGAGCACTTAGGAATATTTCCGTTTTTGTTATCGAGGTGCGTCTCAACTAGGGTTCTAGTCTTAGATTGCTAGGGTTAGGAATCTCGCCGACGGCTCACGCAGCTAAGGCTACTCTTGTTGTACCACTCTAACGCATAATTCAGAATAAGATCCTTGTTTCTCTTAATCTCGTTTTCTTTTACATCCTTTTATTTTCGTTTAAATCGTGTTCTTGATTGTTTGTGTGCGGTTCCACAGATAGCCGGGTCCTCTGCGAAATTAGGGTTTACTCTAAATTCCTAAACTTACGTAAAATCGACAGGGGTGAATTTCGGTACCCACACGGTTAGAGAACGAAGGGACTATAAAAAGAGAGCCAGGATGACATTCAACGACACGAGAAAAACCCTAGAGCTATTTACTAATAACATCAACCTCATTCTTTAGATTTCTAGTTCGCTTTCTTGTACTCTTTACTGTTATTTTCGATCTTGTTCATCACCTTGTAAACGAATTCTACATTCAATAAAAATCCATTTTTGTCAACCGAAATCTGATTATATCGTTGTGTTGACATTGTTTTCCACATCCTCTGTCTTCCCCAGATTGAACTCTCGATCTCTACAAAATATTGAGTATGGATTTTAGGATCTACATTTTGGCGCCGACTGTGGGGTAGATAAACAAAAAATGCCCTTGCTAAGAACCGATCTACGCTTTCTAAGAATAATTATGGATCCCAGAGCGAACAATCCCGACAACATCCGGTCTGGGTCGACCGACACCGCTCCCCCCTAAAAGGTCCATCGATCGAACAAACTTCGCTTCGATCGGAAACCCTCTGGTAACCGCTTCTGTACCCATTGACCGGGTAACCATCATCGAGACCACAATCGTGACCCAAAATCAATAGACTCCATCGATTGGAACCTAGATCGCCGAGAGAAATACGATCCCGGATCAAAACCCTCCTAATGACCGAACTGGATCTCAAGTATGGAACCATACAACGGATAGAACGATTCCCGACGATCCAACCAGAGCAACAAGACAAGATCTCCGGCTTAGTTAGCTCGGACTCAAGACGAAATGGTGGAAATGAGAGCAATGCTCGTCAGGCTTATCGACAGATCATGCGAACAAGAAATCGTTCATCGAACCATTGCCAGCCGCCTAGAACATACCGAAAGAGAACTCGCCGAGAGCCGAGCAAATCTGAGGGAAAGAATCTGACAGCACTCAGATCCAAACCTCCAAACACCATTAACTCGAGACCGTGGAGCCTTCGCCTCCCCCGAAGCGGTCAGCACCCGATTGGGCCGTTATGCCAGAGAGTGCTCGCGGCATGCCCAACCTGAAGGAACGATCAATCGAAGCCAAGGTGAGGTCGAAAATGGAACAAAGGGTATCAGAACGACCACGATCTCAACTTGGAATAGACCAGCAGAAACGACCCCACCGTAACATCGAACTCGAGATGACCGATTCTCGTTCGGGGGTGACGAATTCCAGTGAACGGGACCCGCAATCCATCCAGACCCCGTCACGGCATACGGCCCATTCAGATCGATGCACGAGAACCTGCAAGAGGATGACCAAATGTCCCCAAACCAAGTAGATGCATTCAAAAGTTATGTGGAAAAGATTGACGCTGAGCTCAAAAGGATACACACTATCGTGCACTTAGCGACGAGTTAGGCCCCTGATATTTACCAGGTTATCGAGCAGACCCGCCGAACTCCATTTACAAATCGAATAACCACTGTAACGTTACACAATGTCAGAAAAATTAAATTCTCCCAATATTCGGGAAACTTCGATACGAAAGCGCACGTGCGGGCCTTTCGGTTATCCGTATCAAGAGCGCATCTCAACGAAGAGGAAAGAGAAGCGGGCTACTGCCGTTTCTTTGCTCAGAACCTCATGGGTCCTGCCCTAGAATGGTTTGCCGGGTTCAAAGGAAATTCGATCGACGATTTCACCCAACTTGTATCAGCATTCCTGAAACAATATTCAGTATTCATTGAGAAGCATGCCACTAAAAGAGACATGTGGAACATCAAACAAGCGCCCTTCGAAAGAGTAAGGACCTACATAAATAAATTCAAAGAACTAAAGTCCAAGATATCGAGCCTGGACGAAGTTGTTGTGCTGGCAGCTCTGAAAAATGGAGTTTGGTTTTCCTCCAAATATAGAGAAGAAATGACGGTCCGAGCTCCCACATAAGTCGAAGAGGAGATAGCGGCCTTAAAGGAACAACACCTGTGGTAACTGGAATTCACACCGTCGATTTCCGTGAATAAAGGAACTTAGGGAAAACCATAATTTTCCAGAGGTCCCGGATATCTGCTAAGCCACACGCCAAGCAATCAGAAAACAAGAATAACAGTAAGAACAATAAAAATCGAGAAGTAAAGGGAAAAAAGGTTTCTTATTCCGAATCTGCGTAAGAGCGGTACAACAAGATAAATCCTTGGCTACAAGAGCTGACGGCGAGTTCCGTAGTTCTAGAAACCTAAGACTAAAACCCTTGTTGAGACTCAGCTCGATAACAAAAACGGAAAATTTCCCAAATTCCTAAGTTTGTGTGTGAAGAGAGTTCTGAGCGTGTCCCCCTGCTTCTGCCCTCGGCCTTCTGCTTATATACTCCCTCTCTAGGCGGTTTAATCTTTCTTTTTCCACCTTGATTTGTTCTTATTGGAAATCTTCCATTTATCTCGATCTTTCTATTTTTCTGCTGAAAACTTCTATTTATCTTCAATCTTGAAATTTATCTTCCCCTGCGGATAATATGCAAAACCGTCATTGTATCTTTGGGCTGGATCCTGTCTAATGTCGCGAGTGGGCGTTTATAGTGTTTTAGGATCTTTCGACTTATATTACAATTTTTTTAAGTAAACATCTCGAGTTAATCGTATAGTTCGGCAATGTTCGGTGTTTCGTTTAAACGTTGCAGTTTTATACAAGTTACTCGAGGTTTTACTAAAAACGTGTGTTTTACGATTTTATAGAAGATCTCGAGTTAATCGTATAATTTGGCAATGTTTGGTGTTTCGTTTAACCGTTGCCGTTTTATATGATTTACTCGAGGTTTTACTAAAAACGTTTCTTTTATGAATTTTATCGTAAAACTCAAATTGTAGTGTGATTTGAGACGAAACGGAGGACTTTAGATCACGATTCAGAGTACGATCGAGTCGAGGAGCACAGGTGGTAGAAATCAGCTCGCCCATTGGCGAGCTGGACAGATGTGCTCAGCTGGCCAATGGGCGAGCTGGACAAGTGCGCGCAGCTCGCCCATGGGCGAGCTGCTCACCGGTGTGGTCAGCTCGTCCATGGGCGAGCTGGACTTGATGAGTGCAGCTCGCCCATGGGCGAGCTTGTCACAGGTGTGTCCAGCTCACCGATGGGCGAGCTGGACTTGATGAGTGCAGCTCGCCCATGGGCAAGCTGATCACAGGTGTGGTCAGCTCGCCCATGGGCAAGCTGGACTGATGTGTTCAGCTCACCCACGGGCGAGCTGGTCACATGCGTGTCCCAGCTTGCATGTTGGTGACTTGGACGGTTGGACGGTTGCTCGGCTTTGGTCTTTTCTTGTTTTCTCGACCCGAGACCTTTGAGTATGTAAGGAGACGTGTCCGTAGACGTCGACTCCAATCTTTAACAACAGCTTTAACATCTCGGGGAGTTTGGGTGTTACGGCCGTTTTTTGTTAACTTGGCCAGTAAAACAATCGCGGGTTGTTTTATTTGATTTTTCGACGATTTCCAAGATGACGATTGTCGAGTTTTTAGGAGTTTCTTTGTTCGGATAATCCTTAGATTTCTTCTGGACACTTTTTCGTGTTTAAATCTGTATATTTAACTTCTGCGGGATGTTTTGGTTGTTGATTCAGTCGTAACCGATTTTGACCCCAACAACACCACGCCAACAAAGGAATAATTAAAAAGGCCAGTACTCCAAAAGAGAAAACCACCAAAGGAAAGCACTTCTACGCCATAGACTCGTCATCGCAGAACAAACAGTCGACGTTCGACCCAAGCAAATACTGCTCCTTCCACAAACAAAAAAGGCATTCAGCTGGAAAATATCGTACCGCACTCTGCAGTAAGGAAGAAGAGACCCGACGACCCCAAAAGCCAAGAACAAAGGTAAAATAGGTAGAGAGGTCAAACCAGAAGCACCACAATCACCACCTCCCGCCCCAGAGAAAACAGTCGACATGATACTGTGGGGATCCGAAAATAAAAAGCGCCAACTTAGACCAAAGAACGCGTAAGCATCGACATCACGATGATGATGCGAGGCCCCGCGGAGGTGGATACGACACATTCTCCTCCCCACAGACGAACGACCAAACCACACCACGAGCCCAAAGGGAGCAACAAGTTCAGTAAAATCCGGAGATTACTAGAGAAACTGATACATAAAAAACAGCACAGCCCGCTCAAAAAATGGAGATTTCTGACGCACCACCAGAAAAAAAGGAGAAAGAATTGATTTCATTTATGGAGGATCAAAGTTCTGGAAATAAGTCAACTCCATCAAAGCCCACCAACGTAGAGCTGAAAGCAGCACCGGCATACGAGAGCCATTGTCCGGCCCAGACCACGAAATCACCTTCGACGAAAACAAAACCTTCAACCTTGATAGACCACACGACGACACACTTGTCTTATGACTTGACGTCAAAGAATGCAAATTGTCCAGAATCTTGGTAGATACCGGAAGCTCCGCAGACATACTCTTCTACGATGCATTCGAAAGAATGGGATTCACCAAGACACTTCTTAATCAAGAAAGAACTCCCCTAATCGGATTCGCAGGAGAGACTACCTTTTCTCTTGGGTCCATCGAGCTCGCTGTGACGTAAAAAAGATCGTCGAATTCATCGTCATAGATCGACCCACTCCATTTAACGCCATCCTCGGAAGACCGTGGCTATACAGCATGAAGGCAGTAGCCTCAACTTACCATCAATGTCTGAAATTCCCTACACCGAGAGGAATTCAAACCATAAGAGGGAGCCAAAAGAGCTCTAGAACATGCTACCTGTCGAGCTTCAAAGTCATTTCACCGGGTCCATAAGATCGATGAAAAAGCTATAAGAAGAACAAGAATTGCACTCACAAGCACAAACAAATCAATAAACATGACCCAATCCACTGGGAAAATAATCAAACTACGTTAGACTTGATCCCTTGACGAGGGTACGTAAGCAGCTCACGACCCGAGTTCAGTCACTCCTGTCAAACAAATCACTCACAAAGAGATCAAACCCAGAAGGGAAAACAATCTGTCCTTTCGGACACACCTTTTCTAATATATATTGTAAAGTTGTTTACAAAAAGAATCATTTATAAATAATAAAGAAAAATACATTCTCATCTTCTCAAATTCGATTATCCTGCATGAAGAGACCTTGACCAAGTCTACGGAAACAGTTAGGATCCCGCTAAAAACACGGCGAATTATAATTGTAAAAATATTACTCGAAGACAACTTATCGACCCGATATCAATCGAAGTTGATCTACGACCGCGAAAATAATAAAAGGTCGCGCACTCAGAGGGAAATGAAACCAAACAAACCATTATTATTCATAATAATTATTACTCATCAGGATTACCAGAAAAGAAAAACAAACGGAAATAAACAATGCAAAACTAATCTCCGTCATCGTACTCGCCGTCTTTATAACGCCCCTCATTTCGACCTTGCTCGCCCCCGAACTTATCTTTGTCAGGACGCACCTTAGAGAAAAATCCTTGAGTAGGTCCTCAGAGACCAGTGGAAGATCCAACTTCCCAACCGAAAAATCCGACACCGCATTCACGTCAAGTTTGGCCCCGAGCTTGACCTCCTTACGTCGAAGGCGTGATAATTCGTCGGAAGCAAGCTGATTGTTGTTCATTAATTCCTTAATAAGGTCGATGTTTGCCATGACCTCCTTCAAGCGAATCTCACTGTCCATCGCGGCCTTTCTTCCTCTCCCGCTTCTCCTTTAGAGACATCAAAACGTCCAGATACCTGTCGGCCAAAATCTTTTTAGCATCATAGGTCACACGGCGAAGCTCGTCCGCATCACTCGCGGCCAGAGATTCAATCTGTGCCTCCAGCATGGAGACTGACTCCAAAGCCGATTTCCTTTCATTACTAACGACACAAAGACGAGCCTCGAGAAAAGCGGCCTGGTTTCTCAATCTCTCGGCCGCTGTTAATTGGGCAACAATGGTACGCTACCGATTCTGCACCATCTTCAAACTAAGTTTCAACTCTCGAACAACCTTCTTGACTTCGCTGAGTTCGTCGGCTCGAGGGATGTTGTCATGTCCCCGATCCTAGATTGGATCGCAGAGACATACCATGGCACAATGAGATACACCAGTCAGGTCGTATGACCTAAAGACAAGCATATCATGGCTCAGAAACGTGGGTAAGTACTTCAGGGAGCTGAGATTTAGTCAAATAAAAAATGAAAGGGAGTAAAAGTTGTGGGAACCGAAATCCACACTGTCGATTTTCCGTCAAATATGGAAACTTAGGGAAAAACCCTAATTTTCCCGAGGTCCTGGATCTCTGCGGAAATCACTAAAACAAACGAGTTTGAAGGAATATGGATGAACAACAAAGAATAAAGAGATAAGAAATCGTTAGAAAGCTTTTATTGAATAAGAATCGACGACTGTTA
>CAKOAT010081822.1:110079-132792 GCA_932364175.1 Eruca vesicaria subsp. sativa
TTATAAAACGATCTTCGAGTTTTATAAAACGATCTTCGAGTTTTATAAAACGATCTCTCGAGTTTTATAAAACGATCTTCGAGTTTTATAAAACGGTATTAATCATTTTATAAAATGATTTTGCGGAAAGCAATGGTTCCATCTTTTACAGAAGCTATCGCAGACGTTGATTTCGAGATTACGGTTTTCGACACCAACAAAAGTACACGAATAAAAGGGTAGTTGGACAAGGTGTAGGGACAGATCGATCTAGCTTAGAGGAGCTCGGGGAAGCTTTGCCCAGCTCGGTCTAGCTACACACTCATTGGTCAGCTCACACCATCTGAACTGTCATGTTCCCGGTCTGGAACTTGACATAAGGCCAAGATGTTCAATAGAAACGAGACTGCTTGGTTCAGATCACGAGAATTTATCGTGAACAAGCTCGATGAAATGAATGATCATAACGGATCATGGTAAAACTAAGTCTATGTCTGGAAATAGACCAAGGGACTTATAAGGATTGAATAAGATGAAGATATCAAGGTGTACGAAGTGTATCACAGCTGGGTGATGCGAGAAAGAAGCTCAACCAGCTGGATAGAGCTCAGTTGTAGCTCAAGTAGAGTGTGCTAGCTCCCTGAGCTCGATGGACTAGCTCCCTCAGCTGGGACAGCTGGGGATCAGCTCAACTAAGCTGGACAGAGTAGTCAAGTCTTGGGAAGTTGGGCTAGGTCTGGATAGTGACCAGGCCATGTGGGTGACCCATGTGTACCAATGGGCCACTGGGCTCTTGTGGTTGGGCTATGGGCATGGGAAATCACTTTGAAATTGTTTTGAACATGTCCATGAGTGTTTTGTAAAGCTCAGAACGTCTGGTAACTTCTATAGGCGAACATGTGTGATCTGTACCATTGATTAAATCAATGGACAGAAAAGATAGCGAAGGGATGCAATGGTTAAGAAGTAACCACCCCTTCTTCTATATAATGAAGGCAAGTCCGTGCCTTTTCAGGCACACCAGGTATTCTTTCTTCTTCCTGAAACACAAAGAAAAATGGAGAAAAAAAGAGAGATGGTCAGATTCAACAATCCAAGGCAGAGAAGCATTCAAAGCCAACAAAGAGGCAATTTTGAGGGCAATAAAGAAGGGAGTTGAGAACGATCCTCTGATAAGTGTTGATTATTTTTTATCACGCCCTAAGCTTCCTATATATCCATACAACACACGCATATAGCCAGGAGAGAATATAGAAGACCGGAATTCACTTCCAAGGACTGAAACACCCTTGAAGGCAGATGTGTGTGGGAAAGTAGTTTCATGTGTAACAAAGGGGGAAGTGATGCACGACCCTTGGATGGTGTTTTATCATGGATGGTCACGTCCTAGGCTTCCTCTTTGTCTTGAGAACACACGAAAAAGTTCAGGGGAGAAGAGGGGTGGCCAGAATCCACTTTCCATGATCAAGACAGTCTTAAGGGTGCCTGTGTGTGGAAAGACAGTTTTGTGGTTAATCAAGAGGGAAGTAGGGAATGACCCTCTGATGGAGTTTTATCATGGATGATAACGTATTAGGTTTCCTCTTCATCCTGGAAACACACAAATAGAGTCAGGAGAGAAGAGGAAAGGCCAAAGTCCTTTCTCATTTGCAAGGAGAGCCTTGAAGGTAAAAGCAATGCAGAACCAGTTTACATGGGCGATCAATGGAAAGAAAGATTGGTGCGACCCAAGGAAGGATCTTATCAATACTGGAAGTATGTTATAAGACTTGATATAGGCATTTGCAAGAGGAGCAGGCTTGCCATGTTAGTGGAAGGCACAAGATCTAGAAAGATCATGTTATGGTAACCCATTTATGTTTAATTCCTAATTGTTGTTTATTGTCTCTTGTGGTGCTGTTAGGACACGTAAGGCACGCCCCTTGAAGACCATATATGTGGTGTAAACTATGTTTACATGGAGGCGCTGAACCATGGCCTTGTCCGGTTCAGAAGGTGAGTGTCCATGGCCATAGGCTGGACTGACCAAAGTTGGGTTTGACATGATCCGGACCTCTAGGTCGGATTCTGATTAATTATTTACATATTTAGATTAATTTTTAGACCATGTTTGCTTGAGGTTCATTTTAAGGATTTACGGCTGTTTGGTCGAAATCAACAAGGTCTGGAGGGATTTGATAAATTTCGATTATGGATAATTTCTAATAGGGATTTATCAGAGTTTTTGATGACTTTTAATTAATTTTTGGAGAACTTTTGAAGGATGTCAGTTTTGGACCAAAGACCCATTCTAGGGTCAGGCACAAGCATTGAGCTAGTGTGGTCATTCAAGAAAGGACGTGTGTGATCTGATCAAGGGAAAAGAGGGACGACCTGATCCATGGATGATGGATCAAGGTGTCTGCTCTGTTTGATCAAAGGATGCACATGTTAGGTAAGTGCGAAGACTCATCAGTTCTGAGTCATGTGGGGTGGATGGTTGATTGACTTAGGATCTGATGGGCATCATCTAGTCCAGGAGAGGGACTTGCTACAATATTTTACAAGCGTGAGAAGAATGGGTTATGCATTAGTTGAGAGGAGCTAGTTACATTGCCATTTCTGTTGAAGACTTCCCAAAGGTTACTTGGTCAGTTGGGATGGTTGGTTGAATGACTAAGTACACAAGGGGAGATGTTTATGCAGGTATAAGAGAGCTGGACGAGTTGGCAGGGAGCTGGGCATAACTATCCTGTAGCTCGATCAGCTGGAAGAGAGTTCTGGAACCTCAAGTGAGGTGGTACAGTTTAGCATGCTGGATTAGCTAACTAAACAAGCTGAGGCAGCTGGCCTTAGCTTGGATTCACCTAGCTTAGAAGTGTAAGCTCAAAGAGCCGGACGAGCTAGCTAAGCCAGTTAGGATTATGAGCTAGCTAAGCCAGCTAGGAAGATGAGCTAACTAAGTCAGCTGGACCGATGAGCTAACAACTCCGTGGATGGGGAAAAGGTATGATCTAGCTAATTTCTTTTAGATTTAGCTAGAATGGTTTAGGGGAATGGAACTTGGACTTGTATGACTTGTACCATGTAAGGATCGTTCTATAAGATGGAAGGTAGTTCAGTGATTTGACCGAGGCATAGACGATTAGATTGGACAAGTGTTAGATTGGTTTTAAACCAATGGTTAATGTAGTATAATTCGCTGCGTTTGAATAGAAATGATCTAAGCTAGGAAATACTAAGGTAGTCTTAAGCTTGGATCTAAGTTGGCCCTCGCCTATGGGCGATATTATAAATAAAGGGCAAAAAATTTAGAGGTTCAGTCTGGAAGAGGACTGAGCGACGTGAGGCTTTGACCACGGCCTGGAAGGCCAAATCTGGTCTTACAGATGTCACGCAAACGCTTTTCCAGAGTTGCAGCGAACTCGTTGTTTGCCTTCGTAGCCTGTAAATACATCAGGAATAAGCTCAACAGAAAACAATAATTAGGGATCGAAAGATCAGACCAACAGACCTTAGAATGATCAACCACCATCTTCACGTAATCATTACACTCGGTCATATTCCGCAGCAAAGGAAGAGGACACCCCACTGGGTTGAAGTGTCCGACCAAATTAGCAACGCTATTGGGATCATCTGTAATCGGAAAATCCTTGTCATGGGAAAACTGCCAGTGAAACGGCTTTGCGACCACACCTTTGCTCTCAGAGCCAAGTCGAGCATCACTCCCAGAGATCTTCACCTTCTTCAGGGACGATCACGCCCCTCTGAGCCATTTGCACTACTAGAATTCAAAAGATTTGTGGTCTTCGGTTCATCCGAATCTTTGGCTTCAGATCGAACAGTAACACGGGGAAGTCAAGGCTCCTCATGGAAAAACTCTGTTAGTTCTTCACTCACATCACCAGAACGAATCCGCCCTGCTCCATTGTTCCGATTACGATTTCTTTCATATTCACGAGAAGTAGTCTTTCTCGATGTCATGATTTGCGTCTGAAGGAACAAGATTCTCGAGAATAAGAAGATAGGGAAGAATGAACTCGATGTTTATAAGGGCATTAATAAACGAATATCGCTAACTAAAAGGAGATAAAATCCCTAAAGCATAGATATTGTAGATCCGTGATTATCCGCGTAACATTTTAAAAATAAAAACAAATAAAGAACAATGGATATCTGATTTAAAACAAAAGAAGATAAAACTACGAATCAGCCCCATCCTCGGAAGAAGATTATGCTCCAACCGAATCACCAGAAACCTCGGGGAGATCAAAGTCTGTGATGGACAAATCCGCAACAGCAGCCAACTTAACGAGCCCTTCGCAATCATTCTCCATCTCTTTGAGATGAGCCAACTCATTGTCGACGTCCAGCCCACCGTCTTTGATCTCATTTAGCAGGTCGATGTTCGCGAGCGCCTCCCTTAGCAGGATTTCTGCATCGACCTCCTTCTTGATGTCTAGCCATTTCTTCCCCATGGAAGCCTGAATCTCCGTGCAGCTATCGGCGATCTCACGGTGCATCACACGAGATTCGCGACGGATGTCTCGCTCAGTTTCCGCAAGAAACGCCATGACCACCGTCTTTTGGTTGGCGACCTCGGTCTCAAACACCATCCTTTCCTCATGAGCCTTCTTACACTCGCCCTTCAGATAATCAGCCTCTCCGGTCTTCTTCTTGAGATTCTCCTTATTTTTGCGAAGAGATTCACCGAGACTCTTCACCTCGGCTTGCGACCACGCCAGATCCTTGTCGCCACGACCTACAAACATCTCGACGAGCTCATCGACAGCAGACATAACCTGTAAAGCACCAGAAGCACTAAAACAAGATCGATCATAAAGTGAATACTATGAGAGAAAATACACCAACCTTGGAGTTGGGATCCGTGATCTTCAAATACGCCTCCCTTTCCTCAAGAGAAGCTGGAGGAAGGACAGAAGGACCCGGAGCCGACCTATCACAGCTTGAAAGCGATGACCGACGACGCTTACGGTCACTAGCAGCGGAGTCCTCCTCTGATTCAGCACTCCGAGAGATCAGAGATCTTCCCGCTCCAGAGGTTCCCTCGACATTAGAGACTTTGACAGGAATCAAGGTCGAATCCTCAGGACCCTTATTTTCCGTGACACGACTCCGGATCCTGAACAATGACCTCTTAGCCAGCTGCCTGTCCAATCTGGCAGAAGAAGGAGGATCATCAGAAGGTCCCGCAGCACCTTTATGCCTGACCGAGCAACTGGAAATCGCCGGAGCCTGATTAGTCCCGTCAGGTAGAAAAAAAGCAGCGCAGGTTCTCTCACCGTTGAAAGACGACTAATTCGAGCGATCTCGTTATAACATCCTCAACAAGCCGCGGACCTCGTCTGTTATTGGGGAACCCTTTACTGCATTAGAAAGCCATGAAAGGGATCCAGCAATCAGAGATCAAGGATTAAAATAAGTATATGTGATAAGAAACCAGAACTAACTTATATCGTCGGACCAACGCCGAGGAATCATCTTGAAGTGGAAATCACCCACCGACGAATGATTGACCTTAAAGACAAAGAACCTCTCTCTCCATTTTTCGTCAGGGTATGGAATTCCCTAGATGATGTGGCGTCCAACGCGGGGTGACATACGAAAAGTCCCTGGGCTTTGGTTGTTCCTCTTCAATAAGCACAAGTGACGAATCTCCTCCAGACCGAAGCACAAGCCTTCCTCGCGAGATAAGACTGCGAGCGCCAATATATGTCTCAAAAAATTCGGGCACATATGAGTAAGACACATACCCAAATCAGCTGTGCTCTCGAGAATCGGGGCAGGAATCAGAAAGGGAAGGCCACAAGATTCAACGAATGTGAAATACGCTCCACAAAACCCCTTACGAACGGTCTCAGGGGTCTCCAGCGTAGTAGCCAACTCGAGCTGAAAGCTCTGATCAACGCCATAAACCGAATACAAAGGTTTGAGATCTTCAGCTTTAGTCGTCGGAAAAGGAAAAGTGAAAGTTACTTCCATCTTTACTTGAGAAAAGAAAATCGCACAAGCACGAAGCTTCAGATAGAAAGAAAGAAAATCCCAGAGAAAGAAAAGAAGTTAAGAGAAAACAAGTGGAGACTCTTGTATTTATAAGGCAACTCGCCAACACCAAGAAACGACTTTATCATTAAAGAAAGAGATAATGATTAGGTTTTTTTTTTCATCTAAAACGACACAACTAGCCGTTAGGAACACACGCCAACGGTTCTTCGACAGGGAGCGGACACGTGTCAAATCTCTGCGCCACAGTAGCTAAACCGCCATTTACCGATTGAGTCCGAGCAAGCCATCTTAATATTTTTGAAAAGAAAAAGATTGGGGGCCAAATGTTGGCCCAATTTTGGCATCTATCTGAACAGGCCCAAACCCATCTTGAATAATCACTAACTCAACATCGAGCCGGACTCTACGAGGTCGAAGACGGTAAGAGGTTGAAGGGACTATAAAAAGAGAGCTAGGATGACATTAAACGACACAAGAAAACCCCTAGAGCTATTCACTAATAACATCGACCTCAGTCTTTAGATTTCTAGTTCGCTTTCTTGTACTCTTTATTGTTATTTCCAATCTTGTTCATCACCTTGTAAACAAATTCTACATTCAATAAAAGTCCATTTTTGTCAACCAAAGTCCGATTATATCGTTGTGTTTAAGAGCATCGTTGCCCACATCCTCTGTCTTCCCCTGATTGAACTCTCACTCTCTACAAAATACTGAGTGTGGATTTTAGGATCTACAACTGGTTTGCACCAAAAAGAAGTTTTATTGATAATTGAATGGTTGACTGCTATATGGACGTAGTGCTGTTTCTTTAAATCATAAAACCCTAAGCCTAAACCAATGTGTTTTAGGTTAACCAAAACCAAATCCTATTGCTAAATGATTAAAAAAACCAAACCGACTCCTAATGGGTTTACAAAGCCCAAAACCTAATCCTAATGGGTTTACATAAACAATAAAACCAAATACACTTACAATATACCATAATGGTTGTGCATAAACTTTTTGGTCTAATAATAAACCAAGGTGGTTTGTCCTTGCACTTTTTGTTCTGATAAAGGCCTTTTTCGAACAACTGTTTCTTGGCTCCGATCCATCTTGTTCCAGATCCGACCAAGTTTCTCCTTATGCTCATTTAGATGATAAATATTCTCCTCATGTTCCATTTCCAGCTCTGGTTCTTCATCTTCCATTTCCAATTCATTTCTCGCCCATATTGGTTTGACCATTCCATATCTTGATCATACAGAATCTCCAGCCCATTTCCTGGTCAAATAAGTTGCCCTCTAGTTTTCCGTGCTTGTCCATAGTCATTCCTTTATTTATAAGGGCCTCATCCTTTAGCTTATATACGTCCTTCAGCTTATCTAGCTTGGCTTTGCATCCTTTCCAAATCAGCTTGCCCATAGCCTTCTCTCTATCCAAGACCTCATGAATAAGGCCAATAAGCTCTCCAATGAACCCATTAGACTATGATATGCCCATTGCCTTTCTGGAACGTGCATTAGCTTCCAGAACAAGAATTTGAAGCTGATCTAGGTCACACCCTTCCCTCCTCCTTTAAAAGGATTTGTCCTCATTTCATGTTCTTTAGGAAGACTATATGTCTGGAATACAGAAGAATGAAACAATGAAAAACTACATCATCCGCAAGTTGTTCACTTATTCACTTTCTGGGGATGCTAAACGTTGGCTGAGGCGTCTACCACCAAGATCTCTCACTACATGGAATGATGTTAGGAATGAATTAATTAATGAATTCTTCGATGATGCAAGGGCTGAAGAGATAAGAGATAAGATTTGGACATTCTCTCAAGAACCTACAGAAGCTTTCAGAAGCTCTTGGGAGAGGTTTATGGGATACCAAAAGGATTGTCCACATCATGGTTTTACGGAGATTCAGTTATTAAAGAAGTTCTACAGGGGCCTTGATGTAAGATACAGTGTTATGATTGACACTGCAAGCGACGGAAACTTTCAGACAAGGACCATAGAGGAAGCTAAGAGGCTGATTGAGAACATGGTGTCTAGCAACAGTGTCACAAATCTGGATATACACAGGGTCAAATCAGCTGCAAAGGATAGTGACAAGAATGTTGAGGCTGAGATTGGTTCTGTACATGAAGTCTCATCGGTGCAACAGGCTACATACCAAGATGCAGATGAGATGGAATTTATGCTAGAGAAGCTTTTGAAACAACAACAAGAGATGACTGAGCGTTTAAATCTGAAATTGGATTTTTTCTGCAATGATTGGAATGGAAGGTTAGAAACCTTAGATAGCCATTTTCAGATGCTACGCACCCAAGCTTATCATACTGCAGAAGCTGTGAAGCAATAAGCTTTGGTCAAAAAGAAAGCTGTGGAAAGTGAGAAGCACCAGGTTGATGACATCCTAGATATTGAGCAAGAGAAGATGGAAGAAGATGATTTTCAAGTCGAAAGCTCAATGTCTATAGGCAGCTCGTATTGGTGTCAACCGACACCAACATCCGAGCATCGCTCGACATCATCACCTGAGCGTCGACAGATACAATCCGAGCGTCGACCGATACAATCTGATATGCATCGATCAACACCACTTTTGGGATCAGATAAGTTTGTTGGCATTCAAAACCACTCCGACTTTACCACTCAACACCCACATCCTCCCACTCTACTTCGAGTTAACACAGCTGCCGTTGATCGACAGGAGCAGCAGAACATCGATCGACAGGAGAAGCAGAACATCGATCGACAAGAGAAGAAGGACATCGATCGACATCCGCCCATGCCATGTCGAGTTAGTTTACCAGATCTTGATGCACACCGCTTGAAGGCAACTCGAAACCCATCTCAGACTCCAGTTTTCTTCAACACAAAAGACAAGATGAATCAGCAATCTGTAGAAGCACCAAAGCAAGGGAACTCAACCCTAGCTGAAACCTCTTTTGTTGAGAATGTCGATCGACGACATACACCAGGTATCGAACGACACCAAGAGGATGTATAGAGAGTCAGGTAACGAAAGATGAGATTCCAGCTGAGAAGAGAGTGAAATCTAGGAAACCCTATATTCCAAGCACCTCAGGAGAGAAATTAACAACGTGGAACTTGATGGATTTCACAAAAGGGGGAAGAGGGTTCCCAAGAACATGTTTTTCGAGGATGCATATTATAAGTACAGACTTGGTAATTTCTTCAGAGAAAGCAGAGAAACAGATAAGGAGATTGAGCTGTTATTCAACACAGTATGTCGTAAGCCTAATAGAACTCTGAAGAAGGAGCAAGATCCAGGGAAGTTCCTGATTCCATGTTGTATACATAACCATGATTTGCCAACCGCCCTCTGCGATACTGGATCTGCAGTCAGCATCATGGAATTAGACACTGCTGAAGTAATAGGATTAGAGGTGGAACCTTCTAAAGATAGTTTAACTTTCGCAGACAACACCAGAGTTGATTCAGCAGGCATCATCAAGAATGTTAAAGTGGAGATAGGGGACTGCACTGTTCCAGTGGACTTTAAGGTCATGGAGATTAAACCAGGTACAAAGACTTCGCTTCTCTTTGGAAGAGGCTTCATGGCTACAGTGGGAGCAGTTTGTGATCTTAAGAAGAACAGGATGTGCCTGACTAATGTTGATGAAACTGTCTTCTATCATCCTTTGGAAAAGAAGACCGATGAGAAGTTTATTTCATGCATAGAGATGTTTGATGATCCAGCACCTAAAGATGGTTCAAACCGCGAGTCAGCAAAGCCAGAATCAATATCGATCGACAATCACCATTCAGCATCGATCGACAAGCAGCCTTCAGAATCGATCGACACGAAGCATTCAACATCGATCGATANCCTTTGGAAAAGAAGACCGATGAGAAGTTTATTTCATGCATAGAGATGTTTGATGATCCAGCACCTAAAGATGGTTCAAACCGCGAGTCAGCAAAGCCAGAATCAATATCGATCGACAATCACCATTCAGCATCGATCGACAAGCAGCCTTCAGAATCGATCGACACGAAGCATTCAACATCGATCGATACCCTCTGTACTTCAGAATAGACTGAGACTGAAAAGTCTAAGTCTGGGGTAAGGACCAGGAGTAGGAAGAAGAAAAAGAAAAGAAATGCAGATGCAGATTTCCTATCACTAGTTCCTTCACAAGGTCAAGAGGGAAGTCTTGAGTGTAAAGTGCGCTGCAGAGGAAGTTCTGAACCTTTTGCCAAAGTTAGAGTTTTATGTGATCCAAAGCTGAGGGATAAAGGCGAAGTATCTGCCAGAGCTTTTACCAACTACATCAACAAAATGAGGAAGAGAGACACTGAGACTTGTTCTGGAGCAAGTTCACATCTTTACCCGGACTAAATCAGTTCTCCAGAAGTCAAGCTAATGAGTAAAAATAAGCGCTGAGTGGGAGGCAAACCACTGTTAGGTAATTTTCAATATGGTTTTATTTTCATTTATTACTGATATTTTGTTTTCTATAATTTCAGGTAAAAAAAAATAAAAATAAATGAATGAACAGTAATGATGGTACTGTAGCAACGCATTGTCGCACGAGCATCGAGCGACACTATAGCAGCAATATCGACCGACACTGTAGCAGAGAATCGGGAGTCACAGTAGCTGCGATTACTGTAGCAGAGTTACTGTAGCACGATCACTGTTAATCGAAAAAAAACAAAAAAAAAAAAACAAAATTGTTTTCTTAATTATGTATTACTAACCTTTAGAGTTTAGTGCTTTATTTATGTCAGGTATTAGGAAAAAGATTCAAGGAAGATGATTTTGCATAAGAATCAACGATGACTAGCTAGCATCGATCGACAGAGTATTAGGAATATCGATCGCCACTTAACTGTGTTGATCGATACTCACATCAAAGCAGGTATACAGTCTTCCTTTTTAAAAATTTTCCTTATGGTTTATTGTCCCACCAATCTTCGGCTGTATAACATTGGTCACAGTGTTATTCAAGTCTGGGGGAGGTTCTACTAATATTATGTTTGAGTTAGATATTTAGAATAAAAACCCGAGTAGGCGATTTCCTTGGATATCGACCGATTAGCGCATGTCGACATCGATTGACAGTACATCACTTACATCGACCGATGGTAACTCTTTTTCATCGATCGATACTTGAGCCGGTCTGGTATATCGTTCCTACTTGTTAAATTACGTACTTCTATTTTCTGATTTTCACCTTACCACCGACTGTGTTACACTGGGGACAGTGTAATTTAAGTCTGGGGGGATCACTAACGTTTACCTACTTTATGAGTCTTATTTAAAATATTTTCAAAAAGTTTTTATTGAGTCAAGAAAGAGAAAAATTTTCAAAGTCTTACTTTTTATCTTACCACTCTTTACCACCATTCTTAGATTTGTTGATTGCAGAAAGTACTATAGATGCTAATGTGGATCACCGATCACCTATGACATCACTTTCATGATTGTCTGGAAGAACCAAAGCTGATTTCCAACCTAAACCTGACATCTACTGCTTGTCTTGGGGCTTGGTATACTTGGAATCGGAATCCTCCTGGAAGTCTGGAAGGTAAAAGTCTCAAAAATTTTGGTTTCCTTCTCTCCTCCCTTCGGCCTCCCACAAAGAGAAAAGACTGAAATGATTTCCTGATAGGCAGAGGGGTAGGTACATTACCTATGACCCCACTATTCTAAATCGAAGGAATGATCAAAGCGAGGGAGAGGTACATTACCTAAGACCCCATTATTCGCTTATACTAGTCAAGAAAAAGAAAAATCAATAAGATGAACATTAATTGTTCATTGGCATTGATGTAAGAGAGAGAGATATTTGGATTCAGAGAAGGGGGATAAAGAGAGAAAAAAGGGAACCAGGATGAGAATGCCTGAAACTTGTTTGAGTTGAATCCATGTGTTCCTTGATCGATACTCCCAAGGTAAAGCCTACACCTTTATTTTTATGCATAAATAAAATCAGTAGAGGGGATAGACAGACAAGGAATGTTTAAGTTGATTGGCTAGATGTATTTGGTTGCTAAGCTAGGATATGGTATAATGTACTTCTGTAGTTGATAGATATGAGATGTGACTTGCAACAAAGTAAGAGGTGATGATTTTAAAGTTGAGATTTTGATTGAGTCCCTGCTGTTTTTAAACCTCTTTCAGAGACTAACTTAAGATTTGCTTGAGGACAAGAAAAAGGTTAGTCATGATATTGATATGTTTTTATGAATATTTACTACAATATAGAGTCTATTTAGAGTATTTACAGGTTCAGGTACGTCCTGGAGAAATATGGTGATTTTGGTGTCTTTTGGAGCCTTTAAGTGCAGAACTGCGAAAACGCGTCAGATGTTTAGATATGTATGGAGACCTTCCCATGGTGCGATTGAGCCCATCGTTTGACAAAAGATAGATCTTTGAGTTAGCGTTCCAATGCCACCAGTTTGAGGTCAATCCAACGGTTAAATCAGAAGTTATGCCCGTTTTACTGAAGAGTGGTCAGTCTGCCTCGCGAGAGAAGGCTGTCGGGAAGATATGTGCATATCGATCGATGAAAGACACTTCATATCGATCGATATGGATGCCAGAATGCGGGACGAGTATATTTCGTGATCAACTGAAGCCCAGAAGAAACCTAAATTACCAGAATGCCCTTGGACGACAAGAAACCCTATTTATGTTATTTGCAAGCCATTGTTGACGGCTAGGCTTTACACAACGCTTCTTTTTAATCTTTGTTTCATTGTTCTTAGTTAGGAGAGAAGAGGGGAACTCCTTCAGATTCCTCTTGGAACTCCATTGGAATTATCTTTATTTTCTTATTCTATTCTTATTCAAACTATGATTTGTGTTTCTTCTATCATGCCTGAGTAGTTCATCTTGTTAGGTTTAGGGATTTCATGAGCTTAATGTTAAACTGAATAGCAATTAGGATTGCTAGAATATCTATAGATCTCTACATCAGGGTGATTTGTAATACTAGGATCTGGAGTAATTAGGATAACACGATAGTGTGACTGATTGCTTGAACCTAGAATCATAGGTCAATTGAGATACACGAAAGTGTAGTCAATTAACGGAACCCGAATCCTGCTGGATTAGATACTTAGGCGCAGATGATAATTTGGTCTAGGAATCTGGTTGAACACAATCGATTAGGTCGTTAATGCTTGTCTGAGGTAATATCGATCGATGCTCAGGCCATAGCATCGATCGATACTCATTATTTGTTCGCATGCTTCAGCATGAACAAGGACTTAGACATCTGATTAGTAATTTCATTGATAGATGGATTACTTACTTATTAAAATCGAGTTCTAGAATGAATCTATAAACTATTAGCATCTTGAATTGTTGTTTTGAATCTCTTGATTGATAATTCCCTAGGTCTAGCTATTTCTCTTTATTATTTATAAACTCAACCAACCGAACAACTACTTTGTTCACATTACTTTTATTTACTGTTTTATAAACTGTTTACCTAGCTTAACTTTGATTTCTATGGTCTATTGTGTGCTCCTGCTCTCTGTGGATTCGATCCCTAAGTACTACGATTGAACCTCTTATTTGAGAGAGTAATTCACTCCTTAGGTTAAACATTTGAGTGATATCAAATTAGGCGCCGTTGCCGGGGAGCAAGGATTCGCCATTAGACTTGATTGATAGGTTTAGTCTAGGTTTTATTTACTGTTATAGTTATTTACTGAAAATTTTTTCTTGTCTTTCAGGTACATACATGTCTATCAGTACCAGAAGCAGCAAGGAGGAATTACTTTTCATCTCAGATCCTACAAGATTGGAGCGTTCGATCCGCAAAGAAAAACGTTCCCTATCGATCAATAACTGCACCAGTATATCGATCGATACTCGCCAACCACAGTCGACCGAGACACCATCTTCATCGACCGAGACTCGCCCACCCACATCGACCGAGGGTACCCTTTTGTCGATCGACATTACCCACCAAACATCGATCGATACTTCACCTCGAAGATCGATCGATACTGAGCGACGAGACATGGTTGCGACGATATCACTTGTACGAGATGAGAATGGAGACCTGCATGACAAGGAAGGTCATCTGTGTAATGCAGCAGGTCTGAAGATAGATGGAGAAGGAACTGAGCCATCTGCTACCACCAAGGATGCTATAGTTTCTCGCAAGAGAACGCTAGCAGACTTGATCAGGCCTGGAGAGTTATATACCAACATGTCTGCTATCCGAATACCTCTTGAAGTCCCAGATTTTCCAGTACACCCCAAACACCTCCTTCATGTGAGTGAGCACCCTTATTGCGGTCTGCCTCATGAAAATCCCATGGACCATATTCAGACACTAGAAGACTATATGTCTGGAATCCAGAAGAATGAAGCAACGAAAAACTACATCATCTGCAAGTTGTTCACATATTCACTTTCTGGGGATGCTAAACGTTGGCTGAGGCGTCTACCACCAAGATCTCTCACTACATGGAATGATGTTAGGAATGAATTCATTAATGAATTCTTCGATGATGCAAGGGCTGAAGAGATAAGAGATAAGATTTTGAAATTCTCTCAAGAACCTACAGAAGCTTTCAGAAGCTCTTGGGAGATGTTTATGGGATACCAAAAGGATTGTCCACATCATGGTTTTACGGAGATTCAGTTAGTAAAGAAGTTCTACAGGGGCGTTGATGTAAGATACAGTGTTATGATGGACACTGCAAGCGACGGAAACTTTCAGACAAGGACCATAGAGGAAGCTAAGAGGCTGATTGAGAACATGGTGTCTAGCAACAGTGTCACAAATCTGGATATACACAGGGTCAAATCAGCTGCAAAGGATAGTGACAAGAATGTTGAGGCTGAGATTGGTTCTATACATGAAGTCTCATGGGTGCAACAGGCTACATACCAAGATGCAGATGAGATGGAATTTATGCTAGAGAATCTTTTGTAACAACAGCAAGAGATGACTGAGCGTTTAAATCTGAAATTGGATTTTTTTCTGCAATGATTGGAATGGAAGGTTAGAAACCTTAGATAGCCATTTTCAGATGCTACGCACCCAAGCTTATCATACTGCAGAAGCTGTGAAGCAAGAAGCTTTGGTCAAAAACAAAGCTGTGGAAAGTGAGAAGCACCAGGTTGATGACAACCTAGATATTGAGCAAGAGAAGATGGAAGAAGATGCTTTTCAAGTCGAAATCTCAATGTCTATAGGCAGCTCGTATTGGTGTCAACCAACACCAACAACCCGAGCATCGCTCGACATCATCAGCTGAGCGTCGACCGATACAATCCGAGCGTCGACCGATACAATCTGATATGCATCGATCAACACCACTTTTGGGATCAGATAAGTTTGTTGGCATTCAAAACCACTCCGACTTTACCGCTCAACACCCACATCCTCCCACTCTACTTCGAGTTAACACAGCTGCCGTCGATCGACAGGAGCAGTAGAACATCGATCGACAGGAGAAGCAGAACATTGATCGACAGGAGACGAAGGACATCGATCGACATCCGCCCATGCCATGTCGAGTTAGTTTACCAGGTCTTGATGCACACCGCTTGAAGGCAACTCGAAACCCATCTCAGACTCCAGTTTTCTTCAACACAAAAGAGAAGATGAATCAGCAATCTGCAGAAGCACCAAAGCAAGGGAACTCAACCCTAGCTGAAACCTCTTTTGTTGAGAATGTCGATTGACGACATACACCAGGTATCGAATGACACCAAGAGGATGTATACGACACTGCCATAGAGTGTCAGGTAACAAAAGATGAGATTCCAGCTGAGAAGAGAGTGAAATCTAGAAAACCCTATATTCCCAAGCACCTCAGGAGAGAAATTAACAACGTGGAACTTGATGGATTTCACAAAAGGGGGAAGAGGGTTGCCAAGAACATGTCTTTCGAGGATGCATATTATAAGTACAGACTTGGTAATTTCTTCAGAGAAAGCAGAGAGACAGGTAAGGGCATTGAGCTGTTATTCAACACGGTATGTCGTAAGCCTAATAGAACTCTGAAGAAGGAGCAAGATCCAGGGAAGTTCCTGATTCCATGTTGTATACATAACCATGATTTGCCAACCGCCCTCTGCGATACTGGATCTGCAGTCAGCATCATGGCAATAGACACTGCTGGAGTAATAGGATTAGTGGTGGAACCTTCTAAAGATAGTTTCACATTCGCAGACAACACCAGAGTTGATTCAGTAGGCATCATCAAGAATGTTAAAGTGGAGATAGGGGACTGCACTGTTCCAGTGTACTTTCATGTCATGGAGGTTAAACCAGGCACAAAGAATTCGCTTCTCTTTGGAAGAGCCTTCATGGCTACAGTGGGAGCAGTTTGTGATCTTAAGAAGAACAGGATGTGCCTGACTAATGTTGATGAAACTGTCTTCTATCATCCTTTGGAAAAGAAGACCGATGAGAAGTTTATTTCATGCATAGAGATGTTTGATGATCCAGCACCTAAAGATTGTTCAAACCGCGAGTCAGCAAAGCCAGAATCAATATCGATCAACAATCACCATTCAGCATCGATCGACAAGCAGCCTTCAGAATCGATCGACACGAAGCATTCAACATCTATCTATACCCTCTGTATTTCAGAATAGACCGAGACTAAAAAGTCTAAGTCTGGGGGAAGCACAAGGAGTAGGAAGAAGAAAAAGAAAAGGAATGCAGATGCAGATTTCCTATCACTAGTTCCTTCACAAGGTCAAGAGGGAAGTCTTGAGTGTAAAGTGCGCTGCAGAGGAAATTCTGAACCTTTTGCGAAAGTTAGAGTGTTATGTGATCCAGAGCTGAGAGATAAAGGAGAAGTATCTGCCAGAGCTTTTACCATTTACATCAACAAAATGAGGAAGAGAGAACTGAGACTTGTTCTGGAGCAAGTTCACATCTTTACCCGGACTAAATCAGTTCTCCAGAAGTCAAGCTAATGACTAAAAATAAGCGCTGAGTGGGAGGCAACCCACTGTTAGGTAATTTTCAATATGGTTTTATTTTCATTTATTACTGATATTTTGTTTTCTATAATTTCAGGTAAAAAAAAATAATAATAAATGAATGGACAGTAACGATGGTACTGTAGCAACGCATTGTAGCACGAGCATCAAGCGACACTGTAGCAGCAATATCGACCGACACTGTAGCAGAGAATCGGGAGTCACAGTAGCTGCGATCACTGTAGCAGAGTTACTGTAGCACGATCACTGTTAATCAAAAAAAAAAAAAAAAATTGGTTTTCTTAATTATGTATTACTAACCTTTAGAGTTTAGTGTTTTATTTATGTCAGGTATTAGGAAAAAGATTCACGGAAGATGATTTTGCATAAGAATCGACGATGACTAGCTAGCATCGATCGACAGAGCATCAGGAATATCGATCGCCACTTAACTGTGTTGATCGATACTCACATCAAAGCAGGTATACAGTCTTTCTTTGTTAAATTTTTCCTTATGGTGTATTGTCCCACCAATCTTGGGCTGTATAACATTGGTCACAGTGTTATTCAAGTATGGGGGAGGTTCTACTAATATTATGTTTGAGTTAGATATTTAGAATAAAAACCTGAGTAGACGATTTCCTTGGATATCGACCGATTAGCGCATGACGACATCGATCGACAGTACATCACTTATATTGACTGATGGTAACTCTTTTTCATCGATCGATACTTGAGCCGGTCTGGTATATCGTTCCTACTTGTTAAATTTCGTACTTCTACTTTATGATTTTCACCTTACCACCGACTTTGTTACACTGGGGACAGTGTAATTTCAGTCTGGGGGGATCACTAACGTTTACCTACTTTATGAGTCTTATTTAAAATATTTTTAAAAAAGTTTTTATTGAATCAAAAAAGGGAAAAAATTTCAAAGTCTTACTTTTTATCTTACCACTCTTTAGCACCATTCTTAGATTTGTTGATTGCAGAAAGTACTATAGATACTAAAGTGGATCACCGATCACCTATGACATCACTTTCATGATTGTCTGGAAGAACCAAATTTGATTTCCAACCTAAACCTGACATCTACTGCTTGTCTTGGGGCTTGGTATACTTGGAATCGGAATCCTCCTGCAAGTCTAAAAGGTAAAAGTCTCAAAAATTTTGGTTTCCTTCTCTCCTCCCTTTGGCATCCCACAAAGAGAAAAAACTGAAATGATTTCCTGAGAGGCAGAGGGGTAGGTACATTACCTATGACCCCACTATTATAAATCGAAGGAATGATCAAAGCGAGGGAGAGGTACATTACCTAAGACCCCATTATTCGCTTATACTAGTCAAGAAAAAGAAAAATCAATAAGATGAACATTAGTTGTTCATTGGCATTGATGTAAGAGAGAGAGATATTTGGATTCAGAGAAGGGGGATAAAGAGAGAAAAAAGGGAACCAGGATGAGAATGCCTGAAACTTGTTTGAGTTGAATCCATGTGTTCCTTGATCGATACTCCCAAGGTAAAGCCTACACCTTTATTTTTATGCATAAATGAAATCNTGTAAGAGAGAGAGATATTTGGATTCAGAGAAGGGGGATAAAGAGAGAAAAAAGGGAACCAGGATGAGAATGCCTGAAACTTGTTTGAGTTGAATCCATGTGTTCCTTGATCGATACTCCCAAGGTAAAGCCTACACCTTTATTTTTATGCATAAATGAAATCAGTAGAGGGGATAGACAGACAAGGAATGTTTAAGTTGATTGGCTAGATGTATTTGGTTGCTAAGCTAGGATATGGTATAATATACTTTTGTAGTTGATAGATATGAGATGTGGCTTGCAACAAAGTAAGAGGTGATGATTATAAAGTTGAGATTTTGATTGAGTCCCTGCTGTTTTTAAACCTCTTTCAGAGACGAACTTAAGATTTGCTTGAGGACAAGCAAACGGTTAAGTCTGAGGGAGTTGATATACCATGAATTTGACCAACTTTTCGTCATGATATTGATATGTTTTTATGAATATTTACTACAATATAGAGTCTATTTATAGTATTTACAGGTTCAGGTACCTCCTGGAGAAATATGGTGATTTTGGTGTCTTTTGGAGCCTTTAAGTGCAGAACTGCGCAGACGCGTCAGATGTTTAGATATGGATGGAGACCTTCCCATTGTGTGATTGTGCCCATCGTTTGACAAAAGATAGATCTTTGAGTTAGCGTTCCAATGCCACCAGTTTGAGGTCAATCCAACGGTTAGATCAGAAGTTATGCCCGTTTTACTGAAGAGTGGTCAGTCTGCCTCGCGAGAGAAGGCTGTCGGGAAGATATGTGCATATCGATCGATGAAAGACACTTCATATCGATTGATATGGATGCCAGAGTGCGGGCCAAGTATATTTCGTGATCAACTGAAGCCCAAAAGAAACCTAAATTACCAGAATGCCCTTGGACGACCAGAAACCCTATTTATGTTATTTGCAAGCCATTGTTGACGGCTAGGCTTTACACAACGCTTCTTTTTCATCTTTGTTTCATTGTTCTTAGTTAGGAGAGAAGAGGGGAATGCCTTCAGAGTCCTCTTGGAACTCCATTGGAATTATCTTTATTTTCTTATTCTATTATTATTCAAACTATGATTTGTGTTTCTTCTATCATGTCTGAGTAGTTCATCTTGTTAGGTTTAGGGATTTCATGAGCTTAATGTTAAACTGAATATCAATTAGGATTGCTAGAATATCTATAGATATCTACATCAGGGTGATTTGTAATACTAGGATCTGAAGTAATTAGGATACCACGATAGTGTGACTGATTGCTTGAACCTAGAATCATAGGACAGTTGAGATACACAAAAGTGTAGTCAATTAACGGAACCGGAATGCTGCTGGATTAGATACTTAGGCGCAGATGATAATTTGGTCTAGGAATCTGGTTGAACACAATCGATTAGGTCGTTAATGCTTGTCTGAGGTAATATCAATCGATGCTCAGGACATAGCATCGATCGATACTCATTTCTTGTTCGCATGCGACAGCATTGACAAGGACATAGACATCTGATTAGTAATTGCATTGATAGATGGATTACTTACTTATTAAAATCGAGTTCTAGAATGTATCTATAAGCTATTAGTATCTTGAATTGTTGTTTTGAATCTCTTGATTGATAAATCCCTAGGTCTAGCTATTTCTCTTTATTATTTATAAACTCAACCAACCGAACAACTACTTTGTTCACATTACTTTTATTTACTGTTACATAAACTGTATACCTAGCTTAACTTTGATTTCTATAGTCTATTGTGTGGTCCTGCTCTCTGTGGATTCGATCCCTAAGTACTACATTTGAGTGATATCAGCTATCAAGCTAATTGGCAACTTAGCTTCCAGCAACAGCACAAGAAACTCTATGCAGACTACATCATCCCCTGGGATGGAGTACGCCAATGAAGTTCAAGCACAGCTAGACAACATTCAGAAGCTCCTAAACAAACAGATCTGTTCAGTGGAAGATTCAGAAATTGTTGAAGAAGATGTCAACTGGATTGGTGGTGCCGCTTTTCAGTGATCTGGTAACCAAGGAGGATACAAAACTTCACAAGCCAGAGAAGCAACTTCAACCAGAATCCCCAGAAGCCAAAACACCTTCAGCAGCAGCAACCCTAACAACAACATAAGCTATGGAAGTGCCTTCTACTCAAATCCACACCCACCCGCCCAAGATACTAATCTGGAGGAATTGCTAGACAAGATACTTGAGAGTCATCAGAAGCTCGAGGTGAACTTCAATGGAAAGATCTATTCTGTCTACACCATCTTCATCAAGAAGATAGATGCACTCAGCACCCATGTGAAGAAGCTAGAGACCCAGGTGTTGCAGACAAGAAAAGCAGTTAAGAAGCAGGAGTTTGCCCACACCCAGAACATCAATGCCCTCCTTGATGATGACTTTTGGCAAGAGGTAGTAGAAGAGATTCAGAGATCTGATGATGAGAGTGAAAGAGAATTCGCCTGCGACTACTATCGATCGATATTACCAGCTCAACATTGATCGATATTACCAGCTCAACATCGATCGATCGACTTTGACGAGTGTCGATCGATGGACTCCGACGAAAACCCTCGCGAGTGCAATACCGTCAAGATTATGTCTCACGCCGAATTCGCCGTACTTCACCCACATCAACCCGCACCTGTCATCGATCGACAGGATTCCCCCATCATCGATTGACATCAAGACCATGGCTTCGCTCGACACACTCCAACCAGTGTCGATCGATACGAAGTACCCCAACGCCGAATGCCACTTCCCAAAATCGACAGTGCAGGTCTTGACGCTTTCCGGGAGCGATATTACACCACCAGAAACCCTACAGCAGCCCTAAAAGAGAGACCCACAGATATTTTTGAGTCCATGGAGATAAAAATGGAAAATATGGGGAGAGTGCTCCGAAAAAGGAAAGAAAAGATCCCTAAACCCTATAAAAGAGAAGCTAATGAGAAGGAGTTGTCAAGCTTCAGAAAAAGAGTCTTCAGAATACTTAAAGAGAAACCTTTTGAAGAAGACTACTTTTCACACAGATTGTGAATGTTCTTAAGAGAAACCAAGGAGACAGAAGAAGACATCAGGAGGATGTTTAACCAAGTCAGAGATAGCCTCAAGAAGAAGATAACACTGAAGAAGAAGAATGATCCTGGGAAATTCACAATACCTTGCTCCATTAGAGGTGTTGAGTTCCCACGTGCCCTCTGTGACACAGGATCTGGAGTTAGCATCCTACCCAAGCTCATGGCAGATCATCTAGGTCTGAAGATAGAGCCTTCTGAAGAAACTTTCATCTTTGTAGATTGTTCTCAGCAAAGCTCTGGAGGCATCGTTCGCAACCTTGAGGTACAGATTGGAGAAACCCTAATTCCTATAGACTTCCATATCCTCTCCAACAAGCTAAACTTCAAGACTTCTCTACTACTTGGAAGAGCCTTCTCAGCCACAGTTGGAGCTGTTTGTGACCTCCAAACCAACAAGCTCTGCCTAACCCTCATCAACCCTTCCATTCACTACGATCCTGTTCCAGTAATCAAGTTCCCAAGGCCAGCCAGCTCAACACTCGTAGCCACATGTTTTTGTGCCCACAAATTTGATTCTACGGAAGAGTATGAAACCGAAGAAGCAGTATCGACCGATGACACCACTCCCCCATCGATCGATATCCTTGCAGCATCATTGACCGACAGTTCTACCTGGTCATCGCACGATGGAGTATTCCGAAGGATCGAAGACGAATTCCAAGACGCCGATTTCAGTGCAGATGAGTGGGAAAACGATCACTACTTGCCCGAGATCGCTAGTGTTGGGGTCAAAATCGGTACGACGGAATTAATAGCCAAAACTCCCCGCAAAAATATAAAAGGAATAGTTTTATAAAACCCGAAGACTCGTTTTATAAAACTCGAGAAGCCGTTTTATAAAAACTCGAAAATCGTTTTATAAAACTCCAGAATCGTTTTATAAAACTCGAGAATAGTTTTATAAAACTCGAGAAGCCGTTTTATAAAACCCGAAGGTCGTTTTATAAAACTCGAGAAATCATTTTATAAAATTCGAGAATCGTTTTATAAAAATCGAGAATCCATTTTATAAAACTCGAGAGTCGTTTTATAAAACTCGAGAAGCCGTTTTATAAAACCCGAAGATCGTTTTATAAAACTCGAGAAATCATTTTATAAAATTCGAGAATCGTTTTATAAAACTCGAGAAGCGTTTTACGAAACCGCAACAAACCGAAAAAGCCATAAAACGCGAACTAGTC
>CAKOAT010081933.1:0-68861 GCA_932364175.1 Eruca vesicaria subsp. sativa
ATGGCGGCTTTGTCGCTGATCCCGCTAACCCTAGCCATGACGAGTTTGAATCTACTCATGAAATCGCGGAGAGATTCGTCTTCCTCGTGCACCAAGCTCCAGAGATCGGCGTCGGAGGTCTCCGGGTTGATGAACATCGAGTACTGTTTCAGGAACTCCGAAGCCAGTCGACGGAAACTTCCGATCGAATTTCGCCTAAATTTGGCGAACCATTCGAGCGCAGCTCCATCTAGGTTTTCGACGAAGAGGCGGCAGTAACCTGCGTCTTTCTCGTGGTCCTTGAGCTTGGCTCGTCCCATGGTGATCTGGAACGCTTGCAGGTGCGCTTTGGGATCGGTCGTCTCGTCGTAAGTTGGCACCTTAAGCTTTCCGGGATCGGGCAGTTTGATCTCGGTAATGCGAGCCGTGAAAGGCGTTTTCCGAGATTCGTACAGCAGCCGATCTATCTCGGGTGCGGCGCTGGTCGCGTGGTGAATCTGAGATTTCACCGCCTTTACCGCTGCGGCCGTTTTGGTAATGTATTCGCGGAGATCGCGAATCTCAGTCTGATTGCCAGCAGTTTTCCGACCCTGTCGGCGTTTGCTGCGAGTGACCGGAGACCGCTCCTCGGCGGTTTTTGCGTATCGCGCGAAGTCGAGTTCTCCTTCGTCTCCAGTAAAGGAACGTTTGGGAGACGACTCCGGTTGAGGACTGCGAGTTTTCCTTCTCTTAGGATGGACGTCGGCGTCTTCGTCAGTCGAATCGGCCTGGTCGCTTGTTTCCAGGTTGACCCGTTCGATGCCGTCGCCTTCGGTCTCCTGTTCGCGAGTAGGAGATTTTTTCGATTCGTTCAGCGTCGTGTCAGGGTTTTCTTTTCCGAAATCCTTTTCTGGTACGTTTCCCTGATCGATTCTAGGACGATCCGTAGGAGCGCCGAAATCGAGTCTCCTTCCGCGGATTTTGGTAGTTCCGCGGGGGCGAATTGCTTTGGTTCTCGCGGTTAGGGTTTCGAGCCGTTTTGTGAGTAAACCAATGAGCTTTTCCTGCTCTTCCGATTTTTTGTTAAACTCGGAAAGCATCTTTTCGACGGTCTCGGCGTTAGCGTTTGTAGCGTTGGCCGCAGGCGCGTCTTTTGGTAGTGGTGTTTCAACGTTGTCGCGTTCGTCGCGAGCTTAGTTGTCACCAGCCATCGTTTCTTCGTTGGTCATGTTGCGGTTACGGTGTAAGATAGATCCGACCCCCCCTCCTTCTAGCGCCAAACTGTGGGAGTCAATTTCACCCTACTGTCAAATAAATCGTAAAAAAGGAAACTTCGGGAAAACCCTAAGTTTCCAGAGGAACCGGCTATCTGCGAGAACCGCACAACGAAAATAAGATGACGAAAATACTTAGAATTTAAATGAGAATAAACGAAAACAGAGAGCAAAGAGTTTCTTATTCCGAATCTGCGTTGAACTGGTACAAAAAGAATTGCTGAAAGCGTAAGAACTAGAAAACCCTAATTGAGACGCAGCTCGCTAACAGAAAAACGGAAATATTCCTAAATGCTAGTTTTGGTGGTGAGAGCTCTGAATTTCGTGTCTGTGCTTCTGCCCTAGACCTCCTCTTTATATACTCCTCGTCTTGGCTATCCGATCTTTCCATTTCGCCCAGATTTGACTTAAATCGGGAATTNCCTCTTTATATACTCCTCGTCTTGGCTATCCGATCTTTCCATTTCGCCCAGATTTGACTTAAATCGGGAATTTTCCATTCTTCTCGATCCTTCCTTTTCTTCTGCGGAAATCTTCTATTTCTCTTCAAACCTTCCTTTTATGTTCAAACTTGACTTTTATTTGCTTTCTGCGAGTAAACCGTCAAAACGTTATCAAATCTGCGGGTTAGATTCCGTTAAAATCGTAAGATGGGTTTTTATCGCGTTTTAGGTCCTTCCGGGCCGTTTTGCGATAAAAATCGTTTTCCGACTTTTACGGGATCGTTTCCCGATCTGACGTCGTTTTTAATAAATTTCTCGAGTTAATGGCAAAGTTTTACGATTTACTCGACTTTTTATTAAAAACATGTTTTTTTATGACTTACTCGGCGTTTTTATTAAAAGCGCGTTTTTTATGATTTCGTCGAGAAATCTCGAATAAATCGTATAGTTTAGGCAATGTTTGGTGTTTCGTTTAACCGTTGCCGTTTTATACGATTTCCTCGAGTTCTTTCCGAGACAACGAAGTTCTACGGTTTTTATCTTAAAACTCGAACGGTAAATCGGATCGAGATGGAACGAGAGATATTTCGGCCGTGGTTCAGAACACGACCTTGTCGTAAGTTTCGAATCGGGAATGCGGGAAATCGAGACGCGGAGTGTCCGGGAAGTTTTTTAGTTCGCCCATCGGCGTACTAAGCCAGGCCTGGCTTAGTACGCCGATGGGCGATCTAAAGAGTGACCCTTAGATCGCCCATCGGCGATCTAAGCCGGGCCCGGCTTAGATCGCCGATGGGCGATCTAGAGAGTGTTTCTGAGATCGCCGATGGGCGATCTAAAGAGTGACCCTTAGATCGCCCATCGGCGATCTAAGCCGGGCCCGGCTTAGATCGCCCATCGGCGATCTAAGCCGGGCCCGGCTTAGATCGCCGATGGGCGATCTAGAGAGTGTTTCTTAGATCGCCCATCGGTGATCTAAGCCGGGTCTGGCTTAGATCGCCGACGGGCAAACTAGTTGCGACTAGTTCGCATTTTACGGCTTTTTCAGTTTTTTTTTTATGGTTTTGTAAAACGATTCTCGAGTTTTATAAAACGATCTTCGGATTTCATAAAACGACTTTTGAGTTTTAAAAAAACGATCTTCGAGTTTTATAAAACGATTCTTGAGTTTTATAAAACGATTTCTCGAGCTTTATAAACCGATTCTCGAGCTTTATAAAACCGTTCTTTTTGTATTCTTGCGGAAAGTTTTGGCTATTAATTCCGTCGTACCGATTTTGACCCCAACACCGTCTCTCTGAGTCTTCCCGATCCAGCGAATAAGGGGTTTCCTTGAACCCACCGGGTACGAGGTCAGAAGAAACACTAACTCACCCCTATACATGCCTAGCATTGTGGGTTACACAATGCTGTCGGCCAATATAACAAATACTAAACCCGGTAATATAACCAAGGTTCCAAGTATAATCACAACCAAACACAATCAAATATATTCTAGAATCTAGCACCAAGACTAATTCCAGAATATCTACCTATCCACAACCTAGGAATATCATCTAAGCATTCATTGTTCTCTAACTAACCAGTCAACCTAACGATTAGCATGCTACTACGATTCTCAAGCAATACTTAAGCATGCTATCAACTCAATCAATCTAACCTCAACTATTAACTAACCAAACCGTTACTCAGTTTAGACCCGGCCTCCTGCCCAGATCCAACTTCCAAGTAATGGGAACCTGCATGAAAAACAACTCAGCAAACAATTTATTATAACTCACAGTTTTTGGTTGACTCGTGGCCTTGACCTCGGACCCGTCTTCTGCAATCCTAACCCTTTCTTGAGCTTCCCAAGTAGATCCACGTCTGTACTGATCTTGAGTTGGGCAGAACCTTCTTCAGATGTAGACTCAAATTGAGCAGAGTAACTGTTCTCGAAAACTCTTTAAAACTACCGAAAGACTCGGAAAAGATCAAAACTATAACTTTCTTTCTCTTACTTTCTCTCTCACGTTTTTCACTGCTTTCAGGTTGTCTGGATGTGTTGAAATAAGCTGGGGTCGTGGGCTATTTATAGGATGCAGCAACCAATCAGATCCAAGCTGGGTGGCAGTCCGTGTGTCGCTTCGCATGGCTCCGGACGCATGCATCGCGACACCTCGTGTTCCACATGTCTGGCTGCATGACCAGGATGTCATGCTAGATGACAACACGCCCCCCCCCCCCACATGTCTGATACACAGCCTGGGTTCATGCAAGTTGACACCACAGCTTACACATGTCGCTCCGCATGCTTCGATCGCAGGTTATGTGTGTCACTTCGCATGTGCATCAACACCTCGTGCTTACCTTGCCACCTACCATGCCAGGCAGTTGACACCACGTCCTTATCTCATAGATAAGGCCATCTCGAGCTTCTCGGTGCATTCGACTGATTTCGATCCTTCCGGCGAATTTTCGATATGTGATCTATCCCGAATATTTTTCTAAGCCTGTTATGATGATCTGAATATTTTTAGTAAATTCCATATGATGTCTGAACTTGATAGAAAATATTTCCCGAGCCTTCGGCTTCCTCGAAAAATTTATAATATCAAAATTAGGGTTTTTCTTCAGTTTCGGTTTTCCCATCGTGCTTACTTCCCGTCCTGCTTAATTCCCGTCCTGCTTCTGACTTATAATGTCTTCAGAATAATAATTTACTGATATGACGATTTTCCGAGAAAACTTCGTGGTTAAGAAACGTCAGGTTTCAAAAACGTCGAGCTTCTAAAACGTCGTGCTTCCAAAAATGATAAGCTTCAAAAATGTCCGTCTGATCAATCTAACACTTTGTCAAAACATGGTCAAGAAGCTTAATCGACTCATGGTTCTCTCACGATCAATTCTTCGACTTTTTCGATCATCTCACAGATCAAAACTTCCCAATTTCCCGCAACTCGACCACCAAAAAGATACTCGACCAAGTTTTTTTTTTTTATACGGGTTCCTACAGGGGCAGTTATCAGTGCTTTCTTGATCTTTTCAAATGCTTGTTGGCAGTCCGGTGTGAAATCAAATTTACTGTCCTTACAAAGGAGGGTAGTCAGGGGTCTGGCTATCTTGCTGAAATCCTGTATAAATCTCCTATAAAATCTTGCATGTCCTAGAAAGCTTCTAATGTCTCTAATGCTAGCTGGGGGTGGTAGACTCGTCATCACTTCTATTTTTGCTCTGTCTACCTCGATCCCAGCTGCGGACACTATGTGTCCGAGCAAGATTCCGTCATTGACCGTGGAATGAAACTTTTCCCAGTTTAGGACTAGATTATTTTCCTCACATCTCTCCAAAACCTTGCATAGGTTGTCGAGACAATGTTTAAAACTCGATCCATAAAATGAGAAGTCATTCATGAATACTTCCATGAAGTTTTCTATCATATCAGTGAAGATTTACATCATGCAGCGTTTGAAAGTAGCTGGGGCGTTACACAGACCAAATGGCATTCTCCGATATGCGAAGGTTCCATAGGGGCATGTGAATGTTGTCTTTTCTTGATCATCCGGATGTATGATTTGAAAAAATCCGAAATATCCATCAAGGAAACAATAGTATTGGTGATTTGCTAATCTTTCCAACATCTGGTCAATAAAAGGCAGAGGAAAATGATATTTCCGGGTTGCGGAATTCAGTTTCCTATAATCGATACACATGCGGTGTCCGGTTACAGTCCTTGTTGGAATAAGTTCATCTTTTTCGTTCTTGACGACTGTAATACCTCCCTTCTTTGGTACAACGTGGACCGGACTTACCCAATTGCTATCAGAAATTGGATAGATTATCCTTGCATCAAGCAGTTTAATGATTTCCTTCTTTACGACTTCCTGGAGATTCGAGTTTAATCGTCTCTGATGTTCTACAGACGACTTGGATTCGTCCTCCAGATGAATCCGGTGCATACAAAGGTCAGGAGATATGCCTGGGATGTCATCTAAAGTGTATCCAAGTGCTTTCCTATGCTTGCGAAGCTTGTTCAGTAATAGAGCAAGTTCCTCGTTAGTGAGATTTGCGTTAACTATCACTGGATAGGAATCATCCATAAGAAAAGCATACTTAAGTCCAGCTGGTAACGGCTTAAACTCCACTTTTTGTGCTTTTTCCTTTGTGAGATTCCCAATTGATGGCGGGTGTCGATTGATATCACTTTTAAGATATCGATCGATATCGATCTCTGATTCACCGTCGCCTTTGGTTCCGATACCTGAGGATCCATGACTAGTTTCTATGAGACGATCGCACTCGTCTGCTCTGCCAACTATGCTGCAAACTTCGTTCTGAGCAGATACAAGCGCAACTTCCAAATGATCATCCGAGTATAATTTCTCAAAAGATTCTTGGGTCAGTTCATCCATCTCATCTACATAAGATGATTGTTTATCTATCAAAGGCAGTGTGATGACCTTCTCCATAACAAATCTCATAGGGATATTGCCTATGTTCAGATTTATTCGTCCTTCCTTGACATCGATAATAGCGTTTACAGTAGCAAGGAATGGTTTACCTAATAGAATCGGATCTCTCGGTTCGTTCTTGTAATGTAGCACAACAAAATCTGTTGGGACAGTGCATCCGTCGATTTTTACTGGTACATCTTCAAGTACACCTTCCGGGATCCGAACAAATCTATCGGCGGAACTAGTTGGATGTTGGCCGGTTCAGTGTACCCAAGGAATGTTGTAACGGAGTGCTGCATTAAATTTACGCTAGAGCCTAGATCCCAGAGTGCTCTCCGAAATAGCTGGTCTCTAATTGTGCATTTGAGAACAAAACTAACAGGATCGGGTTTCTTTTCTGGGGTTTAAATTATGGCGCTAGCTTCTGCTGAAACCATCATGACACTGCGTTTCTCTGTTGAAAAACTCTTGGTTGTCATTCCCTTGACATACTGTCTTATGGTTGGTGAAATTCTTAGGGCGTCAATAAGTGGTATCTCTACCTTAACTCATTCGAAGGCTCGCCTACAGATTTCTTTATCAATGTTGTGCCTAGTATTAGCCTTGGGAGGGTAGGGAGGTAAAGTGTTGTACACCCGTTCTATAGTTGGTCCAGTGGATGTTGGACTCTTGTTTGAATTCGTGGGTGTTTGTCGATCGATATCGGTGTCTTCGTATCGATCGACGTCAACAATTTCCTCTTCATCGAGAATGATTACCGGATCCTCAGTTTACTTAGAATTTTTATTCTTTTCTTTGTTCTGCGGGAGTTCAGATTTCGAATTGGGGAGTAGCACGGGGTTGGGAATGGATTTCTCCGTTTCTGGAATTTCAGCGTTTCTTTCTGAGGGGGTGCTTTCTCTAATAATCGGGGTTAGCTGTTTCTCGTTCCTCAACGTTACAGCACTTACATGACGTCTCAGGTTTGTATCAGTCTTTCCTGGTAGACGTCCTGCTTCCCTCTCGATAGCGGTAGCACAATTGGCGACATCGCTTTCTAGACTTCTAATTTGCTCATGTAAAGTTTCAAATTTCTTCGACATTTCGCAGTAAACATCATTCAGCTTGATGTCTAGGTCTTTGCTTAGCCTCCGATTTCTCGTGAAAACTTGGTTAAAATGGTTTGGGCTCTCCCTCGGTGTGATCCGGTGAGGGTGTCGTAGTTTTGTGCAAAACTATCTATGTTAAAAAGGGTCTTCCTGTGGGCTTTCATGTATAAGGAATGTTTTCTCAATGGAATGGACATCCTTGTTGCTTTGGGTAATACCAGTTTTCTTTTCCTCTATGAAAGAATGAAGGGGATCTAGAGATTTCTTAATTTCATCTATTTGAAGGTCGTTCCTGGATCTAGCTTCTCTTTCTTTATCTTTATTTTCATAAGATTTACCCATTGCTATGTTTTCGATCAAATGATTTGCTTCTTCAGGGCTCCTGGAGCTAAAATTTCCGTTACTCGCATTATCTAGCGTGATCTAGTAATCTAGTTGAGGCCTCTGTAAAAGAATTTAAGGAGCTGTGGTTTTGAATAACCATGTTGGGTACAATCTCGCTGATGATTCCTAAATCTAATCCAGGTGTTTCTGAAAGATTCTCGTGGGCCTTAAAGGAATGTGGAAAGTTTATATCTCACGTCCCAATATCGAGTCTCATCGAAGAATTGGTTAATGAAAGCAGTGCGAATATCTTTCTAGCAGGTTAAAGATCCTGCTGGTATTTGATTTAACCAATTTATGGCTTCCCTCCCTAAGAAGAAGGGGAACAGTGTACAACTTTTATTATCGTCGAGTGCCAGTTCTTCTAGATAATCGATGTGCTTGTGGGGGTGCTCTGAGGCAGATACCACGGAAGGGATATTTTTTACCAGATGGATGTAGTCAAGATGAAGCATAGACTTATTTGCTTCATGCTCTGGTAACTTAATAGCTGACCTATTAGAATAGGTCTTAATGGGGTCTAAGTAGTCTTGCAGTTTTCTGCATCTTCAGTTGAAGATGGATAACATTTGACAGGGATTGCAGTCCCCTGTTTAACTGTAAATTTATTGGTTTCATTGCATAACTGACCTAATGGTTCGTTTTGGACTACTTCCTCATTAACTAGGTTGGTAAGTAAAGACTTACCTGCTTCTGGCTGGGTTTCATCGATCGATGTTGGTTGGATTATGTCGATCGATTCCTCGGTCAACATATCGCTCGATGTGTGCGTTACGTCTTCGGTTGATGCTTCGCCGAAATCTGTCTTTTCCATCTTGAGTTCCCTGTGATAGCAGAGAGAGAGAGGAAGAATAATTATGTAAACGAAAATAAAATCTAGACTATATTCTAAACTAAATCTGATGGTAATAAGAAAGAGTCCCCGGCAACAGAGCCTAATTTGATATCACTCAAATGTTTAACCCTAAGGAGTGAATTACTCTCTCAAATAAGAGGTTTAATCGTAGTACTTAGGGATCGAATCCACAGAGACTCTGAATTACACAACAGATTATTTAGTCTTTGAAATAAAGCTAGACAGCAGGTTTAAAACAATAACTTAAAAGGTAACCAAGCGATTGCTTGATTGATTGATTTGGTTGTTAAGAGGAAAGAGGGTAGTTAACTTAGGCATTTTTCCAGGTATGACAAACATGCAAGTTATAAGGGTTTTTATTATTCATAGTTCTAAATTCAAACTTTTAAGGATTTGAAGAATTAACTCTTACTGGATCTCGGATCATGAACTATCGTTCGAAGACCTTGAGTGAGTATCGATCGATTGTTTGATAGAAATATCAATCGATGACGTTATGCTATATCGGTCGACAAGATGATTATCTCGTCGATCGATATTGCATCCAGCGAGTTCTAAATAACAGGTTTAAAAGGGTTCTCTAGTCATCACTAAATAACTTAGACTCTAGGTAATTGCCAAGTTCTCACTTATCGAAATTGATCCTAAAATCAGAGGTAAGGGTGATCAATCCTTAACACTAGTATTTTTGATGACTAGATTGAGAACTATATTTTAAACACCCAAATAATGGTTACTTCAATGCATGAGTCAAACCTAATGAGAAACCTAAATCTAACAAGAGAGACTACTCAAACATATTTATGAGAGACAAAGTCATAATGGTTTGAATAATGCTTTAAGATAATAATAACAAGAGAAACAGTAAATAAGTAAAGCAAGGGAGTTCAAGAACTTCTCTGGATTTGTAGTTCAGATCTCTCTCTCAATTCCTAAGCTCTTCTAAAAGTATAGCTAGATGCTTCTCCCAAAATTAGGTCTAAAAGTTCTCTGGAGAAGTCTGCTTAAACTAGTACAAAAACCTCTTAATATAGCCTAACAGGCGGCCAGGGACTTAAAGTGTAATTTATTATAACTCTTGTGAAGCAATTATGGCTTCTAATCTTCATTTAATCACTCGGATGGCTTTTGTATCGATCGATATAGAGTGTATTCTATTGATCGATGTGGGTGATCTTTTATCGGTCGATTGCTCTCAGTGCACATCGGTCGATATCTTTAACACGTTTTGCTCATATCTTTATAAAGTCTCAATTTTAGCTCCATAATAGCCATTTTACACCAGTGAGTACCTGAACCTGTAAAAGCTCTAAAAAACACTATAAGTATCCTTTTGTTTCCAAAAACATATATAAATTATGGTTAAAAGTGGGTAAAATCCATGATATATCACCCTTCGAATGAAGAATGGAGAAGAGCACTATCTTTGAGCTCTTGAATCCCTTTTATAGCATTACGACTTTAATGTCTGGCAAAAGTTACTCTACTTCAAACTTGTATTTTGCTCATATTTGGAAGATTCAATGTTTGTTGGAAGTTCATGAGAGCAATGAGGATATAGCATCCAGAAAATGATTTCTAACATGAGGGAGAAGTTTAATAAATACTGTGAGGAGTACATCATGCTTCTTGCAATGGGGGGGCTGTCTTGGATCCTAGGATGAAGTTAAAGATTTTGAAGCGTTGTTATGGTGAGCTTGATCCATTCACCTCTTGATATACCATGATTTTGACCCACTTTTAGTCATGGTATATGAGTGTTTTAACAACTATTTATTATATTACATAATCTTTTTAGAGTATTTACAGGTTCATGTACGTTCTGGAGAAATATAGTGATTTTGGTGTCTTTTGGAGTCTTTGGAGTGCAGAATTGCATAGACGCGTCAGATGTTTAACTATGGATGGAGACCTTTCCACTGTTGCATTGAGCCCATATTTTAAGAAAAGATAGAGCTTTGAGTTAGCTTTCCAATGCCACCGGTTTGAGTTAGCTTTCCACTCAGCATCATGTAGCAGAAGTTATGCCCGTTTTACTGAAGAGTGGTCAGTCTTCCTCGCGAGAGGAAGTTGTTGAGAAGAAAAAGGAAAATTGATTGATTCAACAGTCTTGAAATCTGATATCACTCAAATTACCCTAAGGAGTGAGTTACTCTCTCAAATAAGTGGTTCAGTTGTAGTACTTAGGGATCAAATCCACAAGGAGCTAAAGAATCAAATACTTAATCGAAAATGGAAATTTAAACTTCTAAAACTAATATGGAAAATATGCTAGACTTAGGGTTTTTATTCAAGTTTTCATGATTATAATTCTATAGGATGCTATCTAGTTGCTTGCGAGATACTATAGAGCATTAATTATTCTTGTTGAACTATTTACTTAACCTAGCGTTCAAATAAATAAGTCTAATGACCAGATGGTCACAATTGACAGTGTCGAACGATTATCAATAGGACAATCGACCGATACGCTAACTCATCATCGACCGATTTCTGCTAGGAAGATCGATCGATGACTCCGGTCAAGGAATGCACACGAGTTAACCTAAACTCACTAAAAATTTCTGAATCAAATTATGTCAATTATATTTCTAATAAATCCTAGCTTGATAAAGATGTGTTCGGGATATTTGGAATCGCTTAAATGTCTCTAATCCAACCTAAATAACCTAGGATTCAATGTTTTAAGTTAGCTACTCTAGAACCATGAGCAATTATAACATCCTATCAGTGAGTATCACAACTAGCAATCATTACAGGAAATGTGGGTATTAATAGCATCATAGCATAGCGTTTTTGGCATTTCAGCTATTGTATATCATCACTTGCTTTTTTTATAGCGTTTATCAATTAAAAACGCTATAAATGTTATCGCGGGAAAATGAAAAAAATTAGGCGCGTTAATTTGATCTTGTGGCCTAAAATCAATCTCCATGTAGTTATTCAAACCTCTGTCTCACGATTGTGATAAACCTAAAATCACAAAATCATCAGATCTATACACAGAGATTGACTCGAATCAGCCTCTCACGATTCAAGCTGTCTCAGTTCAACCCTCTCTTTGTCTATCTCTCTCAGCCATGATTAAAGCTTCGTCGGCAACNTCACAAAATCATCAGATCTATACACAGAGATTGACTCGAATCAGCCTCTCACGATTCAAGCTGTCTCAGTTCAACCCTCTCTTTGTCTATCTCTCTCAGCCATGATTAAAGCTTCGTCGGCAACGCTTGACTCGAGTCAGATTTGAGCTACAAACAGAGATGGCGGAGGAGGAGGAGAGAGGCTTTGATGGTTCAGTTCCGTAATCTGCTGATTATGTGTTTGTTTGTGTCGTTTCAATCTCCGTTCCAGGTTAGTTGTTTTGTTTCTTTGTTCTGAACGATGCAATAATTTGATTCATCAGGAACAGGGGATTTGTAAGTTAAAGTTGTAAGCTTTGATTTGATTCTGAATAAACTTAATGGATTTCATGAGTTTTCTCACCTTGTGATCACCAATATATCTACATTCTTGGGTTGATTTCGTTTTTTACTGTTTTTCTCAGTTACTTGGAGCCTCTTGCAGTTGTTCTAGATACAGAGAAGTGGAACATGTATGTTCACTCAAAGTGAAACAGAGTTCGATGGAGATTGTTGAGTTTGATATGGCTTCTCTTTTCTTCCTTCTCTCTCGAAATATTGGTTCTCTTCATGTTTTTACTAATGTCTCGGATGGTTATGAATCAAGCTCTGATCAAGAAAGCTACTCTGAGACAAGTTCAGGTAAAATATCATCTATGTTTGTGTGTGGTGAGTTTGAAGTTTGGTGTTTATCCAGAAGGTAACTATCGTACGTGCTTCTTCTTCTTGTAGATTCTTGTGTTCCTTTGTCACAAATTAGAACGCATTGCTGTTGCTTGGTCAGAGTTAACACCAATCGGTTAGTCTCTCACTCTCAGTACTTTCTTTTTCTTTTTCTGTTTGTCTTAACTCTGTCTCAGCTTTGATCAGAGTCTAGTTTTACATACTTGACACTTACTAATACACTTAGAGATGGTCCGTAGGAGATGATGTGACTTTTGATGTTGAAGAAGATGAGAAGCTTGGTTGGAGAAGATGACATGGGAGCAGAGATTAGAGTTTGAGATCGATGTGCAAGGTGAGTAAGCAAACCAAAGAAACTAATTAAAGATCAAAAGTTAAACGCTTTATAAATCACACTGATGTTGAGTTTGCAGCTTTTGAGGAATTGGTGAACTCAAGTAACGGCAAATTAGAATGGAGGGAAGTTCTCGACGAACTTGAACAATACAGTGACTCACTGCTTTGTAGTGGAAAGCAGTGGTATGTCAATTTCATATTGATTTCTTACCCAACTCTTTTTGCACTGATGATTAATTTATTACATGTGGTAACTGTTTCAATTAAAGAGCATGACAATGAGATTTATTATTTCAGGAATAAAGTATCAGGCAGAAAAAACGTCAACGAGATGTCATCCACTTTTCATGGGTCTTAGATTGTTGTTCACGAAATAATCTTCTTCCTTTGCAGCCAAAGTGAGTCCTACCAACATTTTCTTAATTATATATGCTCATTATGATGTTCTCATGTGTTAGGTGTTATTGGTTAAGGATCTTGCACTGTTGTTGGAGCAAATCAATTCGGAGATTGCAGATTCAAGCTGTTTGCTTCTTTTGATTTTTCTGATTCAAGTTGTTTTATGTTTCGTTGTGTATCGGGTAGTAAGTTAAAGTGACTGGCTCTCGTTGAAGTTCTGGTGGATGATGTAGCAATTCATGATCCTTGTGGGTTTCTTTTTGTGGTGGTATGTAATCTTCGTAGCTATGACAATATGCACATTTATATCATAAATCAGTTTATTTTTTCAAAATAATTGTATTAGATGTAAAATGTCATCATCATATATTGCAAAAAAATTACATTTTAATTTATACTAGATTTCGACTCGCACAACCGTGCGGGTATTTTAATACGAAAATATTTAAAAATATATAATAAAATTTATCAATAAATAAGTATAATTTGATTCTATATGCTATCCAATTTCATAATCATTTTATGTGATTTATAATATTATTAATATAAAATTTATAAATTTGTATTTTTGTAATAATTTTTAAAAATATTATTATGAAGATTACTAATTTATATATTTTGTTTTATTTTTAAATTTGAAATCTATGTAAAAATTAATTAAGTTGGACCTACATAATACATAAACAAAATTTAGGGATATTGCTAAAAGTATTTTACATAATTTTAATTTTTGTTTATAAATTAAAAATGAATTAAAATTTTAATTATATTTTATGATATTTATATTTTTTGATAATTAAATTTTAATTAAATAATTTTTGAAACTATATATTGAAAAAGATTCTAAAAGATTTTGTTAGAATTTTCTAAAAACTATTTATTTGTATTTCAAACAAAAATTAAAGATATAAAAAGATATTATAATGTTATGTAAAATTTTATAAAACTCTAAAGATGGTCCAAACTAAAATATCACACATGAAGTGAGTCATGACTTCTCTTTTAATATAATAGATGTTTGAGTCTAAACTTAAAGGATACAAAATCATAATTAAAGGATGCTTTAAACCCTAAACAAATTTTGATTTATAATTTATTTTGTTTATTTGTATTTTGTAATTTAAAAAAAAAACCTAAACCCTTACCCCAAACTTATATATAATGTAATATAGGGTTTAAACCCCTAAACATATTTTTTTTTAAACTTCAATCTTAAGCTTAAACTAAAAATTTAATAATTTTAAAAATTTAATCTTAAATTTCTAATTTAAATCTCAAACACTAAATTTTAAATCTAAACCCTAAATCTAATAGCCTAAACCCCAAACTTAAACTCAACATAAGTCATAAATCTAAATCTTTTCAAACTTATAATATAAACTTTAAACTTAAACTCCAAATCTATCCTAAAACTCAAAACCATATACATAACTCTAAATCTAAACCCAAAACTTATATACAATGTAGTATAGGGTTTAAACCCCTAGACATAATTTTTTAAAAACTTCAATCTTAAGCTTAAAACCAAAATTTAATAACTTTAAAATTTAATATTAAATTTCTAATTTAAACCTCAAACACTAAATTTCAAATCTACACCCAAAATCTAAGACCCTAAACCCCAAACATAAACTCTACATAAGTCATAAATCTAAATCTTTTCAAACTTATAATATAAACTTTAAACTTAAACTCCAAATCTATTCTAAAACTCAAAACCATATACATAACTCTAAATCTAAACCCCAAACTTATATATAATGTAATATAGGGTTTAAACCCCTAAACATAATTTTTTCAAAACTTCAATCTTAAGCTTAAACTAAAAATTTAATAATTTTAAAAATTTAATATGAAATTTATAATTTAAACCTCAAACACTAAATTTTAAATCTACACCCTAAATCTAATACCCGAAACCCCAAACTTAAACTCTACATAAGTCATAAATCTAAATATTTTCAAACTTATAATATAAACTTTACAAAGTGAAAACTAATAATTTTATTAATCTTATATCATTATTTTTATAAATGTAAATGTATAACTTAATTTCTCAATGAAAAAAGTTTTAATTAATCTTATAGACATTGAACCATTCAACATCTTAAATCATTTATCTTAACCATAAATCTAAATTTTAACACTATTCATCTTAACTCCAAATACTATTCTAAAACATCTAATATCATATATACATAAATTCCCCATATACATAATATAATTTTCAAACATTCAATAATTTTATAGCAATTATAATTACAAAAAAGACAGTTTTATACTATTTTTCGTTTCAGCCATTGATTTGTTCAAAATCAAAAGCCTACAATCAATCTTGTTATCTATCCTCACACTTTGTTTCGATTGGATAACAGTTAAAAAATAAAAGGATAACTATGGAATAATCAACTATCATCATGCGGATAACTCTTTAAGCCGTCGGATACAACTAAATCAATGGTTGAAATGTTTTCTCCTTTTATTTTTCTTTTTTTCTTCTCCTCTTGTCGCAGATCTCTATCTGCACATCTCATTCTCTCCTCTCTCTCTCTCTCTTACTCTCCTAACCTCACTCACAGAGATTCTGTCGCAGTCTTCACCACCACCACGACCACCACAGTCACCTCTCTCTCTCTCTCTCTCTCTCTCTCTCTCTCTCTCTCTCTCTCTCTCTCTCTCTCTCTCTCTCTCTCTCTCTCTCTCTCTCTCTCTCTCTCTCTCTTGAATATGTTTTTTTTTGGCAGAGCTGGTGGTCGTAGCAACTGGTATGTCTCTGGTTAAGATCTGCGTTGGCTTCACCTCCTCACCACCACCACCACATGTCAACTCACTTCACCTTCCTCTTATCTGCTCTCTTATTCTCTTGTCAACTTCTTATAAATTTGTGATTGGTTTTTATTTTGTTTACGGATTTATTAATGGGCAGGGAACAAGAAGCAGTGGAGGCGTTTGTAAGCAGATGTGGTGGTCATGAGTGGAGGCGGCAATATCTCTCTCTCTCTCTCTCTCTCTCTCTCTCTCTCTCTCTCTCTCTCTCTCTCTCTCTCTCTCTCTCTCTCTCTCTCTCCCTCTCTCTCCCTCTCTTCATTCTGATTTTGTCTCTGTTTATGGTAAAGGAGTTGATTAAAAGAATTTTCGATGAAAGTTTGAATTATGTTTTGAAAACTGGGTTTCAGAGATAAGCAGAAGATGAAGAATAGCAGGAGGTGGAAGCAGAAGAATAAAAAACGACGGGGCAGTTTCATAGATGGAGTTGTGGTGGCGGATGAGCCAGAGCGGGGGAGGAGGTGCGGAGGAGGCGGTGTGAAGGAGTTAGGGATATTTTTTGGTTTTTTTTTAGATTTAGTTTTTAAAACTGGTTTGTATGTAAACCGGTTTAATTTGTAAACCAAAAACATCGGTAATCTGGTTTAATCTATAAACCAAATCAGTTGTAAACCGGAATTCTAATCGAAATCATTGATAAACCGCTTTAATCCGTATATCTAAATAATTTGTAAACCAAATTTAGTTATAGACCAGATTAAATCTCACATAAATAATCAATTTTAGAAAAATAAAATCAATTTGTAATTGAATATTCGAGTAAATAAAACAATTTAATAACATGAAACATTTGCTATCTTTGTATAACAAATTGCTATAGGTAATTTCAGATAATGAGGTTTAATAACAATTATAAGAAGTTATTACAGGATTTAACAATTGCATAATCAATGACACTATCATTGTTTACTTAACTATAGCATATGTAAGATCCGCTATCGAACGTGCCGGACCTATTATAACGGGCGCTGTGAGAGCGTTTAAGGGAACGCTATGGTATCAAACTAATAATGTTTAACAGCCGCTGTTAATACTCACAATTCCTGTAGTGAATCCTATAGTTGGGGCTAATCCCTTTAACCTATTTAAACCCTAAATCTAACAAGTAAACTACTCAGACATAGCCAAGCAATTCATAACACAGATAAATAAATAAAACTGCATATTATAAATAAATAGATAGGTAGAAAGCACTGGAGTTCCAATCTCAAATTTCTCTGAATATCTTCTCTCCAAACTAAAAGACCTAAAACTTATTCTGTGAAAAGAATACAAAAAGCTCTCTCAAAAAATCCTCTCTTTTTCCTCTAACACTTTGGCAAAATATATAACGTTAGGTCAAAACTTGTCAGGGTAAAATCGTCATTTGGTGATGATTGAGCTTTAAGCAAACTTGTCTCTTGAATTGGCTTTTGGGTCTTGATAATCGATTGATCATGCATGATGCATGTCGATCGATCCGGGTCTCTCCGTGTCGACCTCGTGATTGAGTCTGAATCGAGCGCTTCTTCCAATTCTCTCCAAAATGCTCCAAAAACGTCATTTTCTTGCAAAATACTCCTGATCTCATAAATATACTTAAAATTTTCTATAGTATAGTAAATAGTAATAAAAAACACTAACATACCATGACTAAAAACATGTCAAAATAATGGTATATCAACTCCCCCAGACTTACCTTTTTGCTTGTCCTCAAGCAAAACAAACAAGTAGTCGCTCTGAAAGAGGTTTGAAAAGAATAGGGACTCACAGATTTAAAAAAATTTGAAATCATAACCTCTATAATATTGCAATCCACATCTAAAACATTCTAATCACAGAAGTTCTTTATGCAATATCTTAGCTTAGCAACCAGATTCATCTAACCAACAACTTAGCAAATACTATCTGACATTCCCCTCAATTAACCTCATTTGGCTGCATTAAATAAAGTGTAGTCTTTACTTTGGAAGTATCGATCATAAGATGCAATGAACCTCAAACAAGTATTTGAACCTGCAATCTGCTTTAGTCAACAATCTGCTTTAGTCAACAATCTCTTCTAAGTTCTCTCTTGAGTCAACAATCTGCTTTAAGGCAAATTATCGATCAAGATTGGACTGGCTTCCATGAAACAAGCATTAATGGTTTTTATCACCAAGTCCTGATCACTTCTTTTTGACCTATATCCAAGAATTCATATGAAGTGAGCCTTAATAGTTTTAGCCACCAAGTCCCATTCGAATTCTTTATTAGAATCATGATTGAAGCAAGCCTTAATGGTTGTACCCACCACGTCCTATTCTAATTCCTCCTAACTAAAAATCTAATAAACCTAGTATTATTTTCGGATTTTTTTTTATATAAAACTAATCTCCTAAACTATCTAGGGTCAAAAATTGAGAGAGAAAATGTGATAATCTACACAAGGCTTTACCTTCCAGACTTGTTTGAAGAATACGATCCCATGTATGCCAAGCCCCAAGACAAGCAGTTGTGTCAGGTTTAGTGTTGGAGGTAGTTTTGGTTCCTTCAAACAATCTAAGCAAGTGTGGATATATGATTGGTTGATCCAATTTAGCATCTTTAGTACTATCTGTAATCATAAAGCCTAAAATGGTGATAAAAAGTTGTTATATAACAAGTATAAATCAAATACGATCATTATCCCTTTCTTGAGCTTAACAAAATATAGTTTTGAAAGCACAATTTTATAAGACTCAAAGAAAAATAAAACATCAGTAAACCTTCCCCTAGACTTAAATTACACTGTCCCAGTGTAAATAAAATCAGAGTGATGGCGAAAGAAAAGAAATCATAAGTACTGAATTGAACAAGGAAGAAAAATGGACCTGACCGGACTGAATAATTGATCGATGTGAGTAGATGAGAATCGATCATTGCAAGTGAGTGTCTGTCGATCGATATGGACTGGTACGCGTCGGCGACGAGATGGTCGTTCGTTTCTCCTTGGATGTTTTTGTTGTTTTTTTTTTTTTTTTAGAAAAAAATCTGCAAAAGTTGTAAAACAAAAAAGTATAAGTAAAATGAAAACAAAACCAAAAAAAAATTACCTAACAGTGGGTTGCCTCCCACTCAGCGCTTAGTTATAGTCATTTAGCTTGACTGTTGCACTGGGTGAGCTATGGTGTCGAAAAAGAGCTACTTGTTGGAAAACAAGTATCCACAACTTCTCTGTTGAATGCTGAACCAAGTAGCCATGAAACTTCTTGTGGCTTCATCAGTTCTGGCTCATCTTGCATCCATCTTTGTAACTGTGTCTGCAATGTTCTGAAATCTTTCCTGAAGACTCTCAATGCTGTTTTTGTTCCATTAAATTGTATCATAAACGTGGTCTGTCATCTCTCCTAACAGCTGATTTCCTTCTGGTACGGATTTGGAATCGATCGCTTCAATCGTTGTTCTGTCGATCGCTCCTGGGGAATTGTTATTGATCGACGGGTCTTTGATGATGTCGGTCGATTAGGTGAACTTAGTTCGATAGGTGAGTCTTTTCTGAATTGTTCTTACTTCCTTCCTCAACCAATCTGTTCCTGAATGTAGTGTTAGTGTCAAAATCGGTCACGACGGAATCAATGGCAAGAAGTCTCCGAAAAAATATAAAAGAAATTATTTTATAAAACTCGAAGAATCGTTTTATAAAACTCGAGAATCGTTTTATAAAACTCGAGAAGTCGTTTTATAAAACTCGAGAATCGTTTTATAGAACCGCGAAAAACCGAAACAACCGCAAAACGCGAACTAGTCACTACTAGTTCGCCTGCAGGTGAACTAAGCCAGCTTGGCTTCCCGACTAGTTCGCCTACTGGCGAACTAAGCCAGCTTCGCTTAGTTTGCCAGCAGGCGAACTAAAGATTTCCCGGACAGTTCGTCAAACCGGCGAGCTGGATCGGATCAGACCGGCTCGATTCTCCGTACGTTGAACCGACCATCCCGAGCCTCAATCTCCCGCATCCCCGATTCGAAACTTACGTCCTTCGACACGGTCGCATTCTGAACCACGGCCGAAATGTCTCTCGTCTCGTCTCGATCCAACTTATCGTTCGAATTTTGCGATAAAAACCGTAAAACTCTGTTTTCTCGAAAAGAACTCGAAGAAATCGTATAAAACAGTAACGGTTAAACAAGACACCAAAAATTGCCTAAGCTATACGATTTATCCGATATTTTTCGTCAAAGTCGTAAGAACGTATTTTTAATAAAAACATCGAGTAAATCGTAAAAAAACGCGTTTTTAATAAAAATGTCGAGTAAATCGTAATAGACGGAAACGATTAACCAAGAAAAAAACGTAGCTAAACATTACGATTAACTCGAGGAATTTACTAAAAACGGCATCGAATCAGGAAACTATTCCATACAAGGTCGAGGAACGGATTTATCGCAAAACGTCCCAGAAGGTCCTAAAACGTGATAAAATCCCATCTCGCGATCTCAACAGAATCTAACCCGAAGATACGATAACGTTTTGGCGGTTTATTCGCAGAAGGAAAATAAATGTCAAGCTCGAAGATAAAAGGCAAGTTTGAAGACAAATAGAAGATTTCCGCGGAAGAAAAGGAAGGATCGAGAAAAATGGAAGATTCCCGATACTCTCAAATCCGGGCAAAATGGAAAGATCGAATTGCCAAGGCAGGGAGTATATAAGCAAGAGGTATAGGGCAGAAGCATACATGATTTTCAGAGCTTTCACCACCAAAATTAGCATTTAGGAATATTTTCGTTTTCTGTTAGCGAGCTGCGTCTCAATTAGGGTTTTCGTTCTTATACTTCTAGGGATTTCGCCGACAGCTCACACAGCTAAGGCTACTCTCGTTGTAAATGTTCTTACGCTGATTCGGAATAATAACCTCTTTGCTCTCAATTTCGTTTATTCTCTTTTAAATTCTAAGTTCGTCGTTTTCTTAATCTTTGTTGTGCGTTTCTGCAGATAGCCGGTTCCTCTGGAAACTTAGGGTTTTCCCGAAGTTTCCTTATTTACGATTTATTGACAGTAGGTGGATTTCGGTTCCCACAGTTTGGTGCTAGAAAGAGGGGGGGTCGGATCTATCTTACACCGAAGCCGCAACATGTCCAACGAAGAAACGATGACTGGTGACCAACAAACTCGTAGCGAACACGACAACGTCGATAAAACACCACTACCACAAGACGCGCCTGCAGCCAACGCTAACGCCGAGACCGTCGAAAAGATGCTTTCCGAATTTAACAAAAAATTGTAAGAGCAGGAAAACCTCATTGGCTCGCTCGCAAAACAGGTAGAAACCCTAACTGCGAAAACCAGAGCAATTCGCCCCCGCGGAACTACGAAAATCCACGGAAGGAGGCTCGATTTCGCGACTCCTATGGATCGCCCCAGAACAGAGCAGGGTAACTTACCAGAGAAGGATTCTGGGAAAGATAACCCTGACGCGACGCTGAACGAATCGGAAAAATCTCCTATTCGCGAACAGGAGACCGAGGGCAACAACATCGAAAGGGTTAACCTGGAAACGAGCGACCAAGCCGACTCGTCAGACGAGAACGCTGACGTCCATCCTAGGAGAAGAAAAACTCGCAGTCTGCCACCGGAGTCTTCTCCCGAGCGTTCTCTTACTGAAGAAGAGGAGGAGTTTGACTTTACGCGAAACGCAAAAACTGCCGAGGAGCGCTTTAGTTACTCGCAGCAAACGCCGACGAGGTCAGAAAACCGCTGGCGACCTGACCGAGATTCGCGATCTCCGCGAATAGATAACTAAAACGGCCGCAGCGGTAAAAGCGGTGAAATCTCAGATTCATCACACTACCAGGGCCGCACCCGAAATCGATCGGCTACTGTAAGAATCTTGGAAAACACTTTTCACGGCTCGCATCACCGAGGTCAAGCTGCCCAATCCCGGGAAACTTAAGGTGCCAACTTACGACGGGACGTCTAATCCCAAAGCGCATCTGCAAGCTTACCAGATCACCATGGGGCGAGCCAAACTCAAGGATCACGAAAAAGACGCAGGATACTGCCATCTTTTCGTCGAAAACCTAGAAGGAACAAAGCTCGAGTGGTTCGCCAAACTTAGGCGAAATTCAATCGGAAGTTTCCGTCGACTTGCCTCGGAATTTCTGAAGCAGTACTCGATGTTCATCAATCTGGAAACATCTGACGCCGATCTCTGGAGCTTGTCGCAAAAGGAAGACGAATCCCTCCGTGATATCATGAGCAGATTCAAACTCGTCATGGCTAGGGTTAGCGGAATCAGCGACAAAGCCGCCATTGACGCGCTCAGAAAGTTGCTTTGGTACAAATCAAAATTCCAAAAGTGGATAACTCTCGAAAAGCCTCGGACGATCCAGGACGCGCTCCACAAGGCTACCGATTACATAACCATCGAGGAGGAGACTAAAATCCTGTCCAAGGAGCATAAGCCGACGAAAACATCCGCGAAGGATACGCGTCCGAGCAGAAGCTGAAAAAAAAGAATTCTCGTAACGACAAGTTCGTCCATCACGAGGGCCAGGACCTCCAAGGGGAGCACAACTACGCCATCAACTCTGGATCGGAGCAAGGGCGAACCACGGGTAACACGTGGACGAGAAATTCGAATTACGATGAGAATTCTTTCTGCGACCTCCACTAAACCCGTGGGCATTCCATCGTGAAATGCAAAGTTCTCGGCGCCAGACTTGCCGCAAAATTGGTCGCGTGAGAACTCTCAGAGATATCCAGTGTCAAGGATCTCATCCGCGATTCGGATCGCCTTCCGAAGAACGACAGGAACGCGCGAGCGTAAACTCCGCCTCAGGGAAACCAGTGAGGCGAAAAACGCGGACGAAGGCAAGACGAGAAGGGTAACGACGCTAACCGCCGAAAAATCAACATGATTATCGGTGAATCGCAATTTTATAATGACACCATCTCGTCTATCAAATCCTACCAACGCGAAGCCGAAACCGGCTCGAGTTGGAAGGTGTCATCGGACGACACTCCAAAGGGCATAATCTCGTTCGACGATGCTGAAACCGGCGGAATCGACCAACCGCATGCCGATCCCGTTGTCATCGATTTGGTGATAAGCGATCTAGAAGTCGCTCGAATTCTGGTCGATACCGGAAGTACCGTCAACGTCATCTTCCGCAACACGTTAGCACGTATGGGAATAGAACTCTCGGAAGTCGAACCTATTCCAAAACCGTTGACCAGCTTTTTCGGCGAGACATCGATGACCTTGGGATCGATCCGGCTACCGGTGGCAGCCAAAGAAGTGACGAAAATCGTCAACTTATCAGTAGTCGATTTCCCGGCCATCTACAATGTGATCATGGGCACGCCTTGGATAAATCACATGAAGGCGGTTCTGTCGACGTATCACTTAGGCATCAAATTCCAAACACCTACCGGAGTCGCAGCAATTTGGGGATGCCAAAGACAATCGCGATCCTGCTTCCTCGCTGAACACAAGCTGAGGCAATTGGCGGTCGCAATCGTGAAACCAAAACTGGCAAAGGTCACGCCACCACCGGCAGAAGACGACCCAAAGCAAGCAACGGTCGAGAAACCACAAGTTTCCGCACCCATCGCTTCTACCCAGCCGGAGGAGACGATCCCAGACAAAGACATCGATCCCACAACATTTTGCGATTAAATCTCGGTGAAATAAATTTTGGTAAAACTCCGCGTGTGACTCAAAAAAAAAAACCATCGCCGAAGAATCAAAAACTAAGCGGAAAGGTTTCTCGAAAAAACTGCGGAAATATTGTTAACCCAATGCATCGTGTCGATTACTAAATTCATCGCCCATTACTTACGCGAGAAATCCTTCATATGGTCAGGATCATGTCATAACGAAGTAACTTTCGAAAGTAAACACAACAGGTTTTGCAAAGAGTACCTACCTTATAACGGAAACCGAGTTATACAATCTGGCACTGAGCGACCAATCTAAACTTTGTTTCCTTGCGCCACGATCTGAAAGATCTCACTCTTTAGCCCTTCATTTCACGAGCATTCGCTTTCATTCCTCCCGGTTGCATCCAAGAATGAAACCATCCCGCAACTGACTTCGTGTAGGCTCGACACCAAGCTTCTTAAATCTTCGTCTCCCTCAGGCAAAATAGAAAACAACTTCCATACAAACAAAGGAAAGGTTAAACAAAACTTTCATCGTATAAATTGAACCTAAAACGGAAAAACGTTTTCTATAACCACGGGCATACTTGGGATACCAAGCTCGACAAACGCTACTTGGCTATTGTCCGATCACGCTTCACTTCAGTGCCAAGTTTACAAACCGACTCGACCTTATCGATAGCACGAAAGTGTCGTAGTCTAATCCTCTACCAAATGCGAATTTGGCTGTACGGCTGAATACAACCTTCACGCCGAGCCAACACATTCAACGGATAATGCAAACTTGTCGAAAATCGGCTAAGTTCGGTATTTTCACGATTCACTCTATTTCCGAAGCAAGTTGCCTACAAATTCCGACGTGTTAGAAAACGCTCGTAATAGAGCTCCCGAAGCCGTACGAATCTTGGAGGGTCAACACCTCACAAAGCACAGCGACGAAAAACGCTTCGTTTCGGGGAAACAACTTACGCGACCTCTCGGTCCTAATTGCTCTAGCACAAATCATAAAACTACCTAACATCCAAACAGGAATGTAAGTTTTAATTGCGAATATCCGCAAACGAACCAAAGTGTTCCTACAAAGCAGGGTTAAGACGAAACCCTCACAAAACCGCGCAACATCTTCGAGCCCGCAAACGTTCCGAAAACGAAACGCGGCATATAAAAAAAACAGACTTTCGGCACTGCGAGACGTCGCAGACGCCCGGAGATTAGTTTTTCGACACAAATACGTTCGTCGATAAAGTCATTTTCTCTGAAGACCTAACAGTCCGTCCGCAACTATAAAATTACGCAAAACTTCTTAATCTACATATCCTTCGCGAAGGCCAAAACAACGTAAACATCTATCGCCTAAAAAGTTTGTTGATGATCACAACAAACTCGAAACAGTCCTAAACAAACTTAACTTATCTCGCAGAGATAGCTCTCGAACACCCGACACAAGGGTAATAGCGCTATAAAAGAAATCCAAACTTTTGGTCAGCACTTCCGGGCAACTTAGAAATTGTTCCTGGTGAGATGCTCGGTTCCAACCAGACGAATTGTATAAGCCGAGAACCTATCGCGGATTCTAAATCGGTATGGAATCAGGTTAAAATCGCAACAAACAAAACGAAAGCTGACTAGTCATCGCATAGCCTCAATCCGAAAGTAAACCTAGGTCTTGCCCTAAACCCAGCACACTGGTCACTAACGTCTCAAGGCATGAATCGAGATCCTAAAGGCATGTCTCTTCCTCTATATCTAAACGCTCACTCGATTTACTAAACAACCTAAAACGAGCAAACGAACAAGGCGATACACTAAGGGAAAAAGGAATGCGAGACGACAACTCGCGGACCTCCCTCAATATCAACTCATATTCTTCCCGCTACATTCATACGAATAAAAATACGCTCTTAAAAACGCAAACTGATTTTTAATAAAGCCACAAAAGCGACAGGCACTCAGAGCCGTACACGGCCAGTCCGAAAACTATAATGGCCACGCTCGGCCAGACCAAACAGCCTACGAGGCTAGTCTCAAGGCCGGCAAAGGTCCAGATGCCATCGACATCAATATGCTCGATAATTGCTACACGACATATAACTAGACCGTAAAGGTCTTGCTAGGAAATAGGTCATACGAACCTTAACTCCAAAGCGAACTATGAAAGGCTTGATCCCCTCAAAAGGGTACGTAGGCAGCCTTCACAAGGCGCAACCCTAATCTTAAACGCTTTCCGCTCCCTGGAGAGTGGAAAGATCACTTTCAATGGACCTTTCCAACCATTAGTTCCACCTAACTTAACTAAAACTGGCTAACCACTCACAAGAACCTTACGCTAAAGGCTCACAAAAACTGTAAAACTCCGTTTTCTCGAAAAGAACTCGAAGAAATCGTATAAAACGGTAACGGTTAAACAAGACAACGAACATCGCCTAAACTATACGATTTATCTGAGATTTTTCGTTAAAGTCGTAAAAAAAGGTATTTTTAATAAAAACGTCGAGTAAATCGTAAAAACGCGTTTTTAATAAAAATGTCGAGTAAATCGTAAAAGACGGAAACGATTAACCGAGAAACAAACGTAGCTAAACATTACGATTAACTCGAGAAATTTACTAAAAACGGCATCGAATCAGGAAACGATTCCGTACAAGGTCGAGAAACGGATTTATCGCAAAACGGCCCGGAAGGTCCTAAAACGCGATAAAATCCCATCTCGCGATCTCAAAAGAATCTAACCCGAAGATACGATAATGTTTTTGTCGTTTACTCGCAGAAGGAAAAAAAATGTCAAGCTCTAAGATAAAAGGCAAGTTTGAAGACAAATAGAAGATTTCCGCAAAAGAAAAGGAAGGATCGAGAAAAATGGAAGATTCCTGATACACTTAAATCCGGGCAAAATGGAAAGATCGAATCGCCAAGGCAGGGAGTTTATAAGTGTGGGAACCGAAATCCACACTGTCGATTTTCCGTAAAATATGGAAACTAAGGAAGAAACCCTAATTTTCCCGAGGTCCTGGATCTCTGTGGAAATCACTAAAACAAACGAATTTAAAAGAATATGGATGAACAATGAAAACAAAAGAATAAGAACTTATATGAAAGCTTTTATTAAATGAAGAATCGACCACTGTTACAAGAAGAATTTGAAGAACTTAGACGTCGAAACGTTCTAAGGATCTAGATTGCTATTCAAAACGCTAAGTCCTAAATTCCTAAGATAGCAGCCGTCTTTTTAGGTCTGATTTTCGTCCCCCTCTTCTGCCCTACGCCTCTTGTTTATATACTCCTTTCCTTGACGGTTCGATCTTTCCATTTTGCCCGGATTTGAGTATATCGGGAATCTTCCATTTTTCTCGATCCTTCCTTTTCTTCCGCGGAAATCTTCTATTTATCTTCAAACTTGCAATTTATTTTCCTTCTGCGAGTAAACCGTCAAAACATTATTGTATCTTCGGGTTAGATTCCGTTCAGATCGCAAGATGGGTTTTTATCGCGTTTTAGGACCTTCCGGGCCTTTCTGCGATAAATCCGTTTTCCGACTTTGTACGGGATCGTTTCCTGATCTGATGCCGTTTTTAGTAAATTCCTCGATCTAATCGTAAGGTTTTACGATTTACTCGACGTTTTTATTAAAAACGCGCTTTTTACGATTTACTCGACTTTTTATTAAAAACGTGTTTCTTACGATTTTAACGAGAAATCTCGAATAAAACGTATAGTTTAGGCAATGTTCGGTGTTTTGTTTAACCGTTGCTGTTTTATACGATTTCCTCGAGTTCTTTGCTGAGAAAGCGAAGTTTTACGGTTTTTATCGTAAAACTCGAACGATAGATCGGATCGAGATGGAACGGGAGATATCTAGTTCGTCCAACGGCGAACTAAGCTGAGCTGGCTTAGTTAGCCCACAGGCGAACTAGTCGAGTGTCTCCTAGTTCGCCCATCGGCGAACTAAGCCGGCTCGGCTTAGTTCGCCCGTGGGCGAACTAGTCGTGACTAGTTCACGTTTTACGGCTGTTTCGGTTTTTTGCGGTTTCGTAAAACGATTCTTCGAGTTTTATAAAACGATTCTCGAGTTTTATAAAACGATTCTTCGAGTTTTATAAAACGATTCCTCGAGTTTTATAAAACGATTCTTCGAGTTTTATAAAACCATTCTCGAGTTTTATAAAACGATTCTTCGAGTTTTATAAAACGATTCCTCGAGTTTTATAAAACGATTCTTCGAGTTTTATAAAACGATTCTCGAGTTTTATAAAACGATTCTTCGAGATTTATAAAACGATTCTCGAGTTTTATAAAACGATTCTCGAGTTTTATAAAACGATTCTTCGAGTTTTATGAAACGATTTTCGAGTTTTATAAAACGATTTTTCGAGATTTATAAAATGATTTTCGAGTTTTATTAAACGATTCTTCGAGTTTTATAAAACGATTCTCGAGTTTTATAAAACGATTCTTTAAGTTTTATAAAACGATTCTTCGAGTTTTATAAAACGATTCTCGAGTTTTATAAAACGATTCTTCGAGTTTTATAAAACGATTCTTCGAGTTTTATAAAACGATTCTTCGAGTTTTATAAAACGACTTTCCATTTTAATAAATGACTTTTGCGGAAAGTAATGATTCCAGAAGTTATCGTAGACGTTGATTTCAAGATTACGGTTTTGACACCAACAGATAGCCCCCCAGCCTGCAATTTCTTGAGGAAATTTTGCGGGCGGATGGAGTTAGTTTTAAATCGGAATCTACGGCTAATATTTGTCTCGAGGGAGAGCTCTCTTTTTTCTATAAGTATTGGATCATTACTTCTCATATCTTCCACCTCCCAAGTTGCTCTCCAACTTCTCTGTAGAAAAAATTTAAGATGTCTTCTTCCCAAGGTGATCAACAAAACTGTGAGGTCCCATCCAATGACAACCCTACGGCACATCCGCAGGATGCTCGAATTTCTGAGTTTCTCTTGTTTCAAGACGAGATGGACCGTAGCGATGCTGAGGAAGATGCTGCGTCGGGCGACGTACCTTTGGTAGATACATCCGTCCTTGCGAGAGAGGTCAAGGCTATCTTTGACGAAACGACTGATACGGTAGCGGATTCCTCGATGGGTGCTACTATCGAACCGTCGGGTGTGCCTGCTGTTTCGCCCCTCCTTGCAGCCGAAAACGTTGCTACTTCTGCTGAGGTTGGAATAGCCGTAGCTCCCGCCACGATAGAGTCGGTTGTGTCCCCCCCCCCCCCCCCCCNCCCCCCCCGTGGGCGAACTGGCTGGAACTCTTACCGCCGTTGAATCAGTTACGACTCCTGCCGCAGTTGAACCAGCTGCGGCTCCTACTGCGGCTGATCCGATCAAGATTCTGGGGCCACCTGCTCCGGCCAAGAGGGTGATTGTCCTGGGAATTCTGGCGCTTAGCGCGACGCTGCCCGGTTCAGCGAAAGGCCGCAAGAGAACTCGTCCGAACCCTGATGCTCCTGCGAGAAAGAGAGCCGTGAAGGGTTTCGAGACCGGAGCTTCGTCTAGCAAGGCACCGAGCTTGACGTCGATGTTGCAGCAACGTACCAAGGTATAGGTTTCTAGATATACGTTTTAAAGAACATATTCGTAGCTGACCATCTTGGTTTTTCTAGTTTGTTTCGTTGATCGATGGGATGATTAAAGAATGTGGGTCTGAATTTGAGCGTTTAGCCAAGGAGTTAGCCGTGTCGCAGGAGAGGTCGGCTCAGCTCGAGGGGAAACTGAAGGCGATAGAATATGTGCGTTCCGCGGAGGTGTCTCGATTCGAAGCTCGGATTAGTGATCTGGAGCGCGATCTCGGAAAGACCATGGTCTCTCTGATCAAGGCAAAGGATGAAAAGAAGTCCAAGGCTTCGGAGCTGCGCAGACTTCAGCTCAAGATGAAGAGTTTCGAGGAATCAGCTGTCCGTGTGACTGAAAGATCTATTCCTGTCGAGGGAAGTGATTCCGATCCAACTCTTGCTGCCGTAGACGTACCTTAGCCTGATGTGGACAATGGCGACGACCCGGAGGTTGCTGTCGAGGGCGAAGGTAATGCGATGGATGAGGATGGGCTCCGCATGCGGAGGATGTTTGAAGTTGCAGTCTCTTACGAGACTTTCTTTTAAAAATTATATTTTTATGTATTCGGCCGAGTGCGGCTTTTGTACTTGTTCGGGACTGGCCTTTTATGGCTTTGAATCCCTTGTTGCGTCGGCAACTTTTTATTTTCGTAATGGATAATCGGTTTTTATTTAAACCTACTGTTTTGAGTTGATATTGCGGGAGGTCCGCGAGTTGTCGTCTCGCATTCCGTTCCCTTAGTGGATCGCCTTGTTCGTTTGCCCGTTTTAGGATGTTTGGTAAATCGAGTGAGCGTTTAGATATAGACGAAGAGACATGCCTTTAGGATCTCGATTCATGCCTTGAGACGTTAGCGACCAGTGTGCTGGGTTTAGGGCAAGACCTAGGTTTAATTTCGGATTAAGGCTGTACGATGACTAGTCGGCTTTCGTTTTGCCCGTTGCGACTTTAACCTGATTCCATACCGATTTAGAATCCGCGATAGGTTCTCGGCTTATACGATTCGTCTGGTTGGAACCGAGCATCTCACCGGGAACAATTTCTAAGTTGCTCGGAAGTGATGACCAAAAGTTTGGATTTCTTTTATAGCGCTATTACCCTTGTGTCGGGTGTTCGAGAGCTATCTCTGCGAGATAACTTAAGTTTGTTTAAGACTGTTGCGAGTTCGTTGTGATCAGCAACGAACTATTTTTAAGCGATAGATGTTTGCGTAGTTTGGGCCTTCGCGAAGGATACGTGTGTTAAAAAGTTTTGCATATTTTATAGTCGCAGGCGGACTGTTTATTGTTTTTGAAGAGGAATGTTTTTCCGAACATTGGCGACGTCTCGCTATATTCAGAATTTTGTTTTTTCTTTCGATGCGTTTGCTGGAAAAGTTTGAGAAATTTCGAGTTTCAAAATTTTGGGAGTATACGAGTATACGTATACTCACCTACTCCCCCCCCTTTTGAACGAGGGGGACAGCTGGTCTTGTCTTGCGGCAAGATGCCTACGTACCCTTTTAAGGGGATCAAGCCGTCTCGTAGTTCAGTATTCTGCGGGAGTGCCGCCTAGTGATAGTATTTTTTGAGGTGCATCGTGTTCCATGATCTGGGAATTTTGATGCCCTGCATGTTTGCGATTTCGTATGCTCCGGGTCGGGCTACTTTTATGACCTTGTACGGTCCTTCCCAGTTTGCTCCTAGTTTACCGGCGTTTCGTTCTGCGGTGTTCTGGAAGACTTTTCGTAAGACTAGCTCGCCTTCGTGAAATCTGCAGTTCGTTACGTTTGCGTTATATTACTTTGCGGCCGCTTGCTGATAATTTTGAATTCGAACGAGTGCTTGATCCCGCCGTTCGTTAATCAGGTCGAGTTCGTCGAGAAGCATTAGGTTATTTGCCTTTTCTCTTTCTGGGAGCAGTCTTCTACGTACTCCTGGAAATTCGACTTCCGCGGGAATCATGCATTCCGTTCCGTATACGAGAGCGAAAGGAGTTTCGCCCGTTGCTCGCCTCGGGGTTGTGCGGTGCGACCATAAAACTCCTTCGAGTTCTTCGGCCCACTTTCCCTTTTTGGTGTCGAGGCGTTTCTTGAGACCGTCGAGGATAGTTTGATTAATAGTCTCGGCTTGTCCGTTGCCTTGAGGATATTTTGGAGTCGATTTTGTCAATCGTATTTTCCATTTTTCGCAAAAAGCTTCGAATCTAGTCGAGATAAACTGGGATCCATTATCCGTCACGATTTCGTATGGTACTCCATGTCTACAGACTATGTTCCTCCATACGAAACTTTCTACCTAGGCGTCTTTGATGCTTGCGTAAGAGTCGGCTTCGACCCATTTAGAGAAGAAATCGGTCAGAACCAGAAGGAAGCGTTTTTGTTTTGACGCGTGCATTGGCCCGACTATATCCATCGACCACCGCATGAACGGGTATGGTGCCGAGATAGATGAAAGGACCTCGGCGGGTTGGTGAATAGTCGGAGCGTGCCGCTGACATTTCTCGCATTTTCGCGAAAAATCTTCGCAATCTTTTACCATCGTCGGCCAGAAATATCCGTGGCGCTTGATTTTTATTGCGAGGGATCTCCCGCAAGAATGGTTTCCGCAAGATCCGGAGTGCACTTCCTGCATAACCCACCGTGCTTTCTCCCCTTGCACGCAAGTCATCAGTGGTCCGGAGAACCTCCATTTGTAAAGTTCTCTGTCCATTACGACGTACCGTGTGGCCTGGGTTTTTATCTTCCGGGCCGCCCATTTTTCCGATGGAATTTTTCCGTTGGTTATGTATGCGAGAATTGTTTCGATCCACGGACGATTGAATCCGTAATCGGACTGATCTTCGGCCGGGTGGCTCTCCTACACATCGTCTTCTGGTTCATTGATCAGATTTACGACTATGGGCGGTCCGATGCTAGGGTGTTCTATAAATTCAACGGGAATTACCCTGCTCATACCAGGATCCGAGCTGGATGCTAGGGCGGCCAAGGCGTCTGCCTGGGCGTTCTCCGCTCGAGGAATTCTAGTCAAAGCGAATTGATCGAACTTCTGAGTTAGATCGTTTACCAAGATCAGATACGCTTCCATTCTTTCGTCCCTTGCTTCGTATTTCCCGCTAAATTGACTAGCCACTAGTTGGGAATCGCAGTACGCGTGAAGGTTACGAATCTTCAGTCCGTGAGCTAATCGTAGTCCTGCGATCAAGGCCTCATACTCGGCTTCGTTGTTTGAAGCGTGGAAAATTAATCGGAATGACTGTTCCAATACTTCTCCCGTCGGGGATGCAAGTCGGATGCCAATCCCAGAACCTNGGTTACGAATCTTCAGTCCGTGAGCTAATCGTAGTCCTGCGATCAAGGCCTCATACTCGGCTTCGTTGTTTGAAGCGTGGAAAATTAATCGGAATGACTGTTCCAATACTTCTCCCGTCGGGGATGCAAGTCGGATGCCAATCCCAGAACCTTGTTTGGACGAGGATCCGTCAACGTACAAGATCCAGGTCGAGTTTGGTGCTTGTTTGGACGTACTTCCCGTCGGGAGTTCCACTATGAAGTCTGCGAGTACTTGTGATTTCGCGCAAGTCTTTGAGCGATATTCAATATCGTACTCGCTCAGCTCGATCGCCCATTTTGCTAATCTTCCCGATTGGCTGGGACTGTGAAAAATGTGGCGGAGAGGGAATGAAGTGGGAACGACGATGGTGTGAGACTGGAAATACGGTCTCAGTTTCCTTGCGGACATGACCACGGCCAAAGCCAATTTCTCCATCATCGGGTATCGCGTCTCCGCGTCCAGTAGTGTCTTACTTACGTAGAAGATCGTCTTTTGTTCGCCGCGTTCTTCCCGGATAAGGACGCCACTTACGGCGGTAGTTGATACATCGATATAGAGGAATAATGGTTCTCCTTCTACGGGTTTCGCGAGTACTGGCGGGGTAGCTAGATAATGTTTCAGCTGTTGGAAAGCTTTCTCGCATTCTTCTGACCATTCAAACTTTTTGTTTCCCTTCAATGTCTCGTAGAAAGGTAGACATTTGTCCGTGGATCGCGAGATAAAACGGTTAAGTGCTGCGACCCTCCCGGTCAGTCTTTGTACTTCGCGTTTCGTCCTGGGAGAGACCATCTCTATTAGCGCCGTGATTTGTTTCGGGTTAGCCTCGATCCCGCGGTAAGTGATGAGGTACCCTAGAAATTCTCCGGATGCAACGGCAAACCGACACTTTGCCGGGTTCAACTTCATGTTATGAAGGTTGAGCCTGTCGAAACATTCTTGGAGGTGTACGACGTGGTCTTGCTCTTCGAGTGATTTTACGAGCATATCGTTGATGTATACTTCCATCGTTTTTCCGAGTTGTTCGGAGAACATTTGGTTGACGAGTCGTTGGTAAGTCGCACCAGCATTCTTTAGACCGAAAGGCATAACTTTATAGCAATAGGTTCCACGATCGGCTATGAATGCGGTTTTCTCCCGATCGTCGGGATTCATCATGATATGATTGTATCCCGATAAGGCGTCCATGAAAGATAACAGTTTGTTTCCCGCGGTTGCCTCGACTAAGAGATCAATGTGCGGCAGCGGATAGCTATCTTTCAGACACGCTTTATTGAGATCGGTGAAATCGACGCAGACTCGCCATTTTCCGTTATTTTTCTTTACGACCACGGCATTGGCGAGCCAGTCAGGATACCGAACTTCTGTGATCGATCCTACTTTGAGGAGTCTATCGACTTCGCTGTTGACCGCTTCGGCGCGTTCCGGCCCCAGTTTTAGGCTTTTTTGTTTGACGGGTTTGGATGTCGGGTCAACGTTGAGTTCATGACATGTGATGTTTATGTCGATCCCTGGCATATCGTCCGCAGTCCAAGCGAACGTGTTCGAGTTTCGTTTCAGACATGTCAGGAGTTCGACTTTTAAGGTTTCACTCAGGTTCGCACCAATTTCGACGCAGCGTTCTGGAAAATTCTCGTCGATGCATACCGAGATGAAGGGTTCGCAGGTTGGCTCGCGTTTTCCTTCCAAAGCCTCGGCCGCTCGCAACTGCCGGAAGAGTTCCGTTTTATCTTTCTCTGGGGCGTTGTCGAGGGATGTCAACTTCTTTTTCTTTTTGGAAGAGATATCGACCGGCAGATTTTTTCGTTTTAAATCCGCGGCGTAGCAAACCTGCGAGGTTCTTCGATTTCCCCATATGGTCTCGATCCCGTACGGAGTCGGAAACTTGAGACACATGTGGTACGTCGACGGAATCGCTTGCATCGAATTAACAACGGTGTCCCTACGATTGCGTTATAAGACATGGGTCGGTCGACGACTTCGAATTCGACGTTTTTCATCATGCTCCCGGCGCGAACTGCCAAGTTGATCGTTCCGAGGGTCATGGTGATTTCTCCGGAGAGTCCTACTAGCGGGCTTACGTTTTCCGCGATTTCAGACAGATCGATTTCCATTCTCTCGAGAGTATTTTTGAAGATGATATCAGCCGAGCTTCCGGTATCGACTAATATCCTTGCGACATCCATATTCCGGATTTAAAAGAATATAAATGAACAATGAAGAACAAAAGAATATGAACTTGTATGAAAGCCTTTATTAAATGAAGAATCGACCACTGCTACAAGAAGAATTTGAAGAACTTAGACGTAGAAACGTTCTAAGGATCTAGTTTGCTATTCAAAACGCTAAGTCCTAAATTCCTAAGCTAGCAGCCGTCTTTTTAGGTCTGATTTTCGTCCCCCTCTTCTGCCCTACGCCTCTGGTTTATATACTCCTTGCCTTGACGGTTCGATCTTTCCATTTTGCCCGGATTTGAGTATATCGGGAATCTTCCATTTTTCTCGATCCTTCCTTTCCTTCCGCGGAAACCTTCTATTTATCTTCAAACTTGCCATTTATTTTCCTTCTGCGAGTAAACCGTCAAACCATTATCGTATCTTCGGGTTAGATTCCGTTAAGATCGCAAGATGGGTTTTTATCGCGTTTTAGGACCTTCCGGGCCATTCTACGATAAATCCGTTTTCCGACTTTGTACGGGATCGTTTCCTGATCTGCTGCCGTTTTTGGTAAATTCCTCGAGCTAATCGTAAGGTTTTACGATTTACTCGACGTTTTTATTAAAAACGCACTTTGTTACGATTTACTCGACTTTTTATTAAAATCGCGTTTCTTACGATTTTAACGAGAAATCTCGAATAAATCGTATAGTTTAGGCAATGTTTGGTGTTTTGTTTAACCGTTGCCGTTTTATACGATTTCCTTGAGTTCTTTGTCGAGAAAGCGAAGTTTTACGGTTTTTATCGTAAAACTCGAACGATACGTCGGATCGAGATAGAACAAGAGATCGAGGCTCGGGATGTCCAGGAAATCTCTAGTTCGTCCAACGGCGAACTAAGCCGAGCTGGCTTAGTTCGGCCGCGGGTGAACTAGTCGGGACGGGACTAGTTCGCCCACGGGCGAACTAAGCCGGGCTGGCTTAGTTCGCCGGTGGGCGAACTAGTCGAGGGTCTCCTAGTTCGCCCGTGGGCGAACTAGTCGTGACTAGTTCGCGTTTTACAGCTGTTTCGGTTTTTTGCGGTTTCGTAAAACGATTCTTCGAGTTTTATAAAACGATTCTCGAGTTCTATAAAACGATTCTTCGAGTTTTATAAAACGATTCCTCGAGTTTTATAAAACGATTCTTCGAGTTTTATCAAACGATTCTCAAGTTTTATAAAACGATTCTTCGAGTTATATAAAACGATTCCTCGAGTTTTATAAAACGATTCTTCGAGTTTTATAAAACGATTCCTCGAGTTTTATAAAACGATTCTTCGAGTTTTATAAAACGATTCTCAAGTTTTATAAAACGATTCTTCGAGTTTTATAAAACGATTCCTCGAGTTTTATAAAACGATTCTTCAAGTTTTATAAAACGTTCTCGAGTTTTATAGAACGATTCTTCGAGATTTATAAAACGATTCTCTAGTTTTATAAAACGATTCTCGAGTTTTATAAAACGATTCTTCGAGTTTTATAAAACGATTCTCGAGTTTTATAAAACGATTCTTCGATATTTATAAAACGATTCTCGAGTTTTATAAAACGATTCTCGAGTTTTATAAAACGATTCTTAGAGTTTTATAAAACGATTCTCGAGTTTTATAAAACGATTCTTCGAGTTTTATAAAACGATTCTTCGAGTTTTATAAAATGATTCTAGAGTTTTATAAAACGATTCTTCGTGTTTTATAAAACGATTCTTCGAGTTTTATAAAACGATTCTTCGATTTTTATAAAACGACTTTCCGTTTTAATAAATGACTTTTGCGGAAAGTAATGATTCCAGAAGTTATCGTAGACGTTGATTTTGAGATTACGATTTTTGACACCAACAATAAGCAAGAGGTATAGGGCAGAAGCAGACACGATTTTCAGAGCTTTCACCACCAAAATTAGCATTTATGAATATTTTGTTTTCTGTTAGCGAGCTGCGTCTCAACTAGGGTTTTCGTTCCTATATTTCTAGGGATTTCGCCGACGGCTCACGCAGCTAAGGCTACTCTCGTTGTAACAGTTCTTACGCAGATTCGGAATAAGAACCTCTTTGCTCTCAATTTCGTTTATTCTCTTTTAAATTCTAAGTTCGTCATTTTCTTAATCTTCGTTGTGTGGTTCTGCAGATAGCCCGATTCCTCTGGAAACCTAGGGTTTTCCCAAAGTTTCCTTTTTTTTTACGATTTATTGACAGTATGTGGATTTCAGTTCCCACACGTAGTGCGGTGATATTGTTGTTGAAAGGGAAGAAGATGTCGTCACATCACTTATCAAACATGTCCTCAGTTGTGTTTAGAGCGGCGTATATCTTCTCAATAATCTGATCAACTTCTGCTCGGGTGTAGAAATCTTGCTCTGGTAGTTTTCCTAAACTGATCAATTTCCCATTGTTTATGTCGATCGATTTTGGGTTCCTGTGTCTCTTCTGGAAGATTTCATCCAAATCTTGCTGTAGCAAAACAATCCCATGCTTAACCAATTGATTTTTATGGTGAGGTGGTGATCTATCGCGTCAATCCTGGTACCACATGCAGTTATCTGATCGATGGTCGGTTCGTTCTTTGCTGATTCGTTGCTAGCATCAATCGATGAGTCCTTGGTGACATCGATCGATTGCATACGCTGTGTCTTCGGACTAGTTAATTTTGCTTCCATGTCATTCACTCTTGTTGTCAATCCTGTAATGCTTCCTTGCAAAACTATGTATGTTGTATTCTGACTGTTGGTGAGCTTAGCCATTGCTCCTTCTTGCCAATCACTCATGCAACCAATCATATCGTTGATCTCTTCTTTGGTGTAGAGTTCCAGTTCCCAAACTGGATTGCGAGTCTCGTCGAAATCGATCGATGGGCGTGTGTGCATGTCGCTTGATGGTTCTGTTACTATAGCTGTTGATTGTTGCTGCATTACGCCAAGTTGTTGTTGAAAGAGATTTTCTGGTCTATTGGCCATCTGATGGATGTCTGCTATGTCTTCTTTGGACACATGTAGAATCATTCCATCTAGTGCTAGTGCATTGCCTTCTGGATCCCTAATAATACCAAATTTATCTGGTTTTAGAAAATCTTCAATAGAATATTGTTTATTGAAAGTAAGAGTTGGAGGGTTAAGATCGATCGATTTGACGGTCGTAGAGTCGATCGATGGTAGTCGAGTTGTGATCCTTGGCTGGTTGAATGTTGCATTAGTTACTTTACCATGTTGATCTCTGTAACTCGAGCCTCTCTTGCTGTGTCTCCCAAAGGTAGTAGGTGCTTTCATCTTGACTGCTTCTATTCTGTGAATCGTCTTCATGGGTGCAAGTCTTCTTTTATACCCATTGGATACCCTAGGAAATTTTGGAAGGTTGCCAGATTTCCTGAAGTCGGTGGTATCGTGATCAATCGATGTTGATAGGTGTTGATCGATCGATTGTGAATCCTATTCTGCTGCTTCGGCTTGGTGTTGATCGATTTAGGATGAATCGTGTCGATCGATGTTGTGTGCTTCGTCTATTTGATAGGTGGTACGAGTCTCTCTTCTGTGAGAATGGCATGAATTTCTCTAGCATGCTCCTCCTCATAATCATCATCATGTTCTTCTTTGTGATCTTCTGAATCTGATATGAGTGATGTATATATGGCGAAGCTCTCATGGAAACCACTGTCTACCCAACTGCCTATAGAGTAATCAACTTGCTTGTTGCTTGCATCTTGTAAGGCGAAGTTTGGATAGCAATGATTAGGCAGGGCTCCATGTTTAGACTGGCTGTCGATTGATGCGTCTTATGCGGAATTGGTCATTGGCTGGTGAATGGAATTGATCGATGATTGTGACAAAGTGCCGATCAATCCGGAATACTCAGTTTCGTACTCAGCTTCAGTTTCGAAAGCTTCAATCAATTTAGCCTTTCCAGTCTATAATGAATGTACATGTTTCTTAAGAACACGAACTGGGTCATAAAAAAACATATAAATCAATGAAAGTAAGACAAAACCTGTTGGTGTTCATGTCACAAACAGCTCCAACAGTGGCCATAAATGCCCTTCCCAAAAGAAGTGAAGAATTCCAGTTTAACTTGATATCCAAGACATGAAAATCCACATGAACTAGTGCATTACCAATCTGCACCTCCAGGTCCCTGATTATACTTTCTGAATTCCTCTCATAACAGTCTACAAAAGTGAATGATTCCTTTGAAGGTTCTACCCTTATACCCAAACTGTCTACCATGACTTTAGGTAAGATGCTGACTTGATCATGTGTCACATAGGGCATGGGGAAATTCAATACCATTAACTGAACATGGTATGGAAAATTTCCCAGGATCGCTATTCTTCTTCAATGTAGTTCTATGTCTCATCTTCTCCTTAACATGGTGGAACATTCTCTTAATGTCCTCTTTAGTCTTCCTAGTCTCTCTGAAGAACATCCACAATCTGTGGGTATAATAAACCTCATCAAAAGATTTCTCTAGTGGGATTCTTAGAACTCTCTTAGTGAAACCATATATCTCTTTGTCAGTTGGTTCTCTCTTGAGATGCTTAAGAACCTTTTCTTTCCTTCTCTGCAGAGTCTTCGATGTAGTGGTTCTATCAATGTCCATGGGTTCTGGTGTAGGGTTGGGTGGGTTGATCGATGTCTGCATCGGCACTTGACACATGAAAGTGTTGGATCGATCAAATAGAGTAGGGTTGTATCGAGCGTTTACAAGCTCTGTCTGTCGATCGACAGTGAAGTAAGAAGGGATGGGTGGATTCAGGTGTTTCTCGTCAAACTCCTCGTGGGTCATGATCCGGATGGCATTGCCGGTTTCGGAAGATTCGGTAAGCATCGATCGGTCATAGTTGTAACCTGTCGATCGATATGGATGGAAGTCCATCGATCGATTCAAAAATGGAACTTTGAGATCAACATAAACTTCCTCCTTAGGCTCGTCCTCTCCCATCTAGTATGGCATTAACGTGGTGTCTCATAGGTTCATCCCCTTCTTGCCTCCTGACAGATTCTTCAATCGGAACCACATGAGTCTCAAGCTTCCTGACTTGAGTGCTCAAAGCTCTAATTTGGGTGTTCAGCTCCTTGTAGACAGTATCTATCTTCCCATTGAACTCCACTGTCAGCTTTTGCTGTCCTTGAAGAACCTGATCTAGCATAGCTTCGATCTTGCTCTTCTGAGTTTGTGGGGGTGGGTTCTGGTAGAAAGAATTTCCATACCCCTTGTTGTTGCTGTAGTTGCTGTAGGATTTCTTAAATTGTGGATTCTGGTTGAAGATTATGTTTCCAAACTGGTTCCCAGACCTCTGAAATCCAGTTCCTCCAATCCAGTTCCTCTGAAACCCTCATAATCTACACCTTCTGTTGAGCAAACCTGCCTCATAAGTAGCTGATTGGCATTCTCCAGCTGAGCTTTTACTTCATTCAGATGTTCTTTCCCAGGAGGCTACAGATTTCCTCCTTGTAGAATCAGTGTTCTTGATGCTGCTGCTGTTTGCTAAGTTCTCAATAAGTCTCACAGCTTCCTCCATATTCCTAGTGTCAAAGCTCCTATCACTAGCTGTATCCAGAGCTATTTGATACTTCAAATTGGATTCCTCTAAAGAAAGTACTAACCAGTTGTACTTCATTAAACCCATGGTGTGGACAATCGCGCTGGAAAGACTTAAATCTCTGCCAAGAATCTTTAAAAAGACTCTTCAATCTTCTGTGTGAAAGTAGCAATTCTGCTCCTTAGTTCTTCTACTCGTCCCTCATTAAAGAAATTGTGTAGGAACGTGTTGGAACCAAAATTCACCTACTGTCAAGATTACGTAAATAAGGGAATTTAGAGTAAACCCTAATTTCCCAGAGGACCCGACTATCTGCGAAACCGCACAAGAACAATCAAGACAACGATAAATATGAAATAAGGATGTAAATAACGAGATTGAGAACGAAAAGAGTCTTATTCCGAATCTGCATAAGAAAGTTACAGCCAGAGTGAGCCTTAGCCGTGTGAGCCGTCGGCGAGATCCTAACCCTAGCAGTCTAAGACTAAAACCCTAGTTGAGGCGCAGCTCGATAACCAAAACGGAAAAAACCCTAAGTGCTAAGTTTCTTGTGGTGAAAGCTCTGAAAACTTGTCCTTTGCTTATTTTTGTCCTCTGCCTCTTGCTTATATACTCCCTTCCTTGGCTGTTTAATCCTTCCATTTCGCCCAGATTCGAGTTTATCGAGGATCTTCCATTTATCTTTATCTTTCCTTTTTTCCCGCGGAAATCTTTTATTTATCCTCAAACTTGACATTTATCTTCTTTGTGCGAGTAAATCATTAAAATGTCGTCGTATCATTGGGCTAGACTTTCGTTAAAGTCGCGAGATAGGCTTTTATCGCGTTTTAGGATTTTTCGAGCCATTTTGCGATAAAACCATTTTACGACTTTATACGAGGTCATTTCTTGATGTGATTCCGTTTTTAAATTAGTTTCTCGAATTAATCGCAAAGTTTGGCAATGTTTGATGTTTCGGTTAATCGTTGCCGTTTTCTATGATTTACTCGAGGTTTTATTAAAAACGCATTTTTTACGATTTCTCACGATAAGTCTCGAGTAAATCATATAGTTAGGCAATGTTCGGTGTTTGGTTTAACCATTGCCGTTTTATACGATTTTCTTGAGTTCTTTCGAGAAAAAAAGATTTTAGGGTTTTTATCGTAAAACATGAACGATAGGACGGATCGAGACGAAACGAGAGACGTTTCAACCGTGGTTCAGAACACGATCAAGACAAAGGACGTATGCCTTGAATCGAGGATGTAGGAGGTCGAGGCTTGGGACAGTCAGCTCGACATACGGCAAGCTGTTCTTTAAGTGACTAGCTCGCCGTACGGCAAGCTAGCTCGATGCCACCTAGCTCTCCGTATGGCTAGCTGAACCAGCTGATTTGGCCAAACATGCTCGCCGTACGGCGAGCTGAACCGGTTGGTTTGACTCGTTGTACGTCGAACTTGGTTCGATCAAACCTGCTCGCGGTTTTACGGCGGATGCGGTTTTGCGCTTAACTCAGACAATCGTGTAATCGGCGTTTGTTTCGTTTGTTTTTCCGAAATAACGATTTCCAATTTTTTCCGCGCATTTCCTTTGTTCGGAAATTTCTTAGTATTTTATAAAACAGCTTTACGAGTTTTATAAAACATATTTTTATTTTTGCGGAAAAATTTGGTCGTTGATTCCATCGTACCGATTTTGACCCCAGCAGTTAGCCCCCCAGCTCGTAAGAATCGTAGAGTTCTTACGAGGGGTTCGAACTTGTTCGGCAAGTTTAGTAGGACTAGGCAGAACTTAATGGCCAAAAGTCCAAAGGTGAATAGTAAAACTTTTTCTTATAAGTACATGGAGTAAATTTCCAAATTCTTTACTCATTCTCTTACATAACTTATCTAAGGTTCAAGAAGTTTTCTCTCTTCTTCTCCCTTTGAATCTCTTTCTCATATTGTTGCTAAACATGTTTTCAAAAAGAAGGACTCGTTCCTCAACCAGTTCTGATTGCGTAGCTCCGAAGAAACGAACTCGCGGCCTCAAGTCGCAGTTCTGAAAGAGGAACCCTCGTTTCCATTAGTCAACCCGAGAGACCATGAGGGGTATTGGGCGATAGTAGGCGAGTTGGGATCTGACAGACCTGGAACCTGGGTTCCATCTTCGTTTGATGCCAACCATGCTTCTGAATGCCCGAGTTTGGCTCTTCCCAATGGTCTTGAATTAATTCGAGAATTTTGCCGAGTCCCAGAGGCAGTCGAGTTTCTCCTTCTGCTAGCCGGAGAGAGCGATAAAGTTGCATCCAACGGTTTCTTTACGTGCTATTACGTATTTCTATTGCAATCTCATTTGTGGTTTCCGATCCCAGAGATCATTGTTCGATACCTTCACTGACTCGGGTTGTCGATCAGCCAGTTGAACCCACGCAGCTTGCAACAACTCGTTGGTCTCTTGACGTTGAGATACGAGCGGGGAATAATCCTCAGCGTTGATCATCTTGAGGGTTTACTGAAACCCGAGAAGACGACGCGAAGAATTAACCTATGGCCTTGCACGGAGATAGTCACTGGTTGCATGTCGAAGTACCCTTCCCGGAAGATAAACTTCTTTTATGTCAGTCGAGGAGGGCTGCATTCCCTTTTTCGTGACCGCATGGGGTCGAAAAAGGTATGCGAACCGAATGCATACTTTTGCCTCCGTCTCCTGAGGATCTTTTGATTGTTACTGCTTCGCTTCAAGACAGGGAAGGTGGCTGGGGCAGTTTTTCTCCGCAGCGTGTACGTCGTGCAGTTGCCCTTTTTCAATCTCGGCTCTCTGCGGATTCTCCGATTTTTTAGGAAGATCCGTGTATAGGATAATTCGTCCCATACATGTCTTCAACGAGGAGGAGTAAGTCGAGATCCCAAAAAGACAAGCACTTGGCTGTTGATGATGATGCATCCGACCGTGCCGCCTCTCCTAAGAATCTTCTCAAGGATTTCGTTGCGAGTCAGGTGAACGAAGGCGTTTGCGAAAACGCGGGCGGATCATCAACCTCTAATTTCTAGGGCGGCGATCCTGACTATGTTCCATAGTTTTCCAAAAGATCCGAGTAAGCTAATGAGGTTTTTTTATTCAAACGACTTATGATCGGACAGTTTTGCTTATCCCTTTCTTTGTAGGGCCTTCTGACCATGAGCCGAGCCTTAAACGACCATAGCGCCAAAGCCCGTCTTGCCAAGTTTTGTGCGGATATGGCGGAAAAAGAAATTGGTCATCTTCGGGCGGATATCGAGGCCAACCCTGCGGAAGAATAGGTTGAGAGGGAGGTAGCTTGCGCAAAGAGCGAGTGTGCGGTTAACTCTCACCGTGTTAGGGAGCTTTCTCACCAGAGAGTTCGTCGTGCTCTCCGTGTAAGTAAAAGGGAGGTTTCGAAGAAAATGAGTATCCATCGTGAGAAATTTGCGACCAGCTACTCGAATGCCGAGGTTTCTCAACGAGCCAACGGTGATTATCTTGAGTGTCGCGGTGTTGTTCACGGGTTGTCTCTCACTAAGAACGAGGGTTAATCGTGTGCCGAAGAGTTTCCGTGCATATGAAGCGTTTGGATGGGAAGAGAGACATGCAGCCTGAACTCTTTGACCTCAGGGCGCGGATGTGGGAGCAGTGGAATCCCACTGTCGTGTCGGATTCGGTTGAAGTTCGGCCTGAGATTCTGGACGCATGTGACGAAGTTGATCAACCGTGGATTGATACTAACGTTGGCCAAAGCTCGGCGTTCGTATTTAATGATTTTGATGTATGATGTTCTTGTTTCATGATATTGCTGTAGTTTTCTGGGACTGGCTGTTGGTGGATTTGAATCCCTGCCGCTGGACGGTATGTATGAAAAACTTTTAATAAAAATATTTTCGAAGTATGAAATCTGCATTTCGGTTTAGAGGTAGAGAGAAGAATACGAGTTGTCGTCTCGCATCTAACTCTTGGTGTAGATCGTCCAGTTCGTTTACTCGGAGTGTTTCAATTTTCGCGAGTGTTTAGATGTGGGCGAAGAGACATGCCGTTACGATCTCGATTCATGCCTTGAGACATTAGAGACCAGTGTGCTTGGTTTAGGGCAAGACCTAGGATTACTTTCGGATTGAGGCTATGCGATGACTAGTCGGCTTTCGTTTTGCCTGTTGCGATTTTAACCTGATTCCATACCGATTTAGAATCCGCGATAGGTTCACAACTTATATGATTCGTCTTGGTTGGAACCGAGCATCTCACCAGGAACAATTTCTAAGTTGCCCGAAAGTGCTGACCAAAAATTTGGATTTCTTTTAGAGCGCGCTATTTTATCCTAGCCGGATGTATGCAGACCAATGGCTCGGTGCGTTTGTTTAGGACGGCTAGCGTGCTCGACGGGGCCAATCGCCGAGTGTTTGTGATTTTATAGTCCCGGACAGAATTTTGTTAAATATTTTTCTAAGACTTTAGGTGACGTCTCGCCGGTTCTTTCCGAAAATATTTTGGTGTATAAATTTTGTAGAGACGATTAAGTAGTTGTTACTGCGAAAGTAATTTCCAGCGGTTTTGAATTTGTTCTTATGCTTTTCGATAGTAGCGGAGATTTTATAATATTCTAACTTTACCTTTATTTAAAAAGTTTCAAAAATTTCGATTACAAAGCGAATGTTTTGAAATTTGGGAGTACACGAATACTCGTTTACGCACCCACTCCCCCCCCCCCCCATTTTGGAAAGGGGGATAGCTGAACTCGTCTTTAGGTGAGCTGCCTACGTATTCCTTTCGGAAATCAAGCCATCTCGTAGTTCTGATTGTTGATGCGAGTATGTAAACTCGGCTGTCGCAGACTCCTCGATCACTTTAGCCGCTGGATCGGTGTCTTGGTCTGGGTTTGTCTCCTCCGGTTGGGTAGAAGAGATGGGTGCGGAATCTTGTTGCTTCTCGACCGTTGCTGGTTTTTGATCGTTTGCCGCGGGTGGTGGTGTGTACTTCGCCCGTTTCGGTTTCACGATTGTGACCGCCAATTTCATTAGCTTATGCTGCGACTCCCGTAGGGGTCGGAAACTTGATAACCAAGTGATATGTCGAGAGGACTGCCTTCATGGAATTTATCTAAGGCATGCCCATGATCACGTTGTAGATGGCTGGGGAATCGACCGGTAGTCAGATTGATCCTATAGTCATAGATGTTTCGCCGGAGATTCCCATGCGTGCCAATGTGTTGCGGAAGATTACGTTGACGGTGCTATCAGTATCAACCAGGATTTGAGCGACTTCAAGGTCGCTTATGACTAAGTCAATGACGAGAGGATCGGCGTGTGGTTGATCGATTCCCCCGGTTACTGCATCATCCAAAGAGATCACCCCCTTCGAGGCGTTGTCCGATGGCGTCTTCCAACTCGAGCCGCTTTTCGGCTTTTCATTGGTAGGACTTGATAGACGAGATGGTGTCTCTGTAATACTGCGATTCGCCAATGATCATATTGATCTTTCGGCGGTTAACATCATTACCTTTCTCGTCTTGCCTTCCCCCTTTTTTTCGCCCGACTAGTTCCCTTAAGGCGGAGTTTTCACTCGTGAATTTCTGTCATTTTTCTGAGGATGATCTGAATCGCGGATAAGATCCTTGACGCTGGATATCTCAGAGAGTTCTCCCGTGATCAGTTTTGCGGAAAGTTTAGCGTCGAGAACTTTACAGTTCGCGGTAGAACGCCCACGGGTTTGGTGGAAATCGCAGAAGGAGTTCTCGTCATAGTTCGGATTCCTTGACCACGTGTTCCCCGTAGTTCGCCCTTGTTCCGATCCGGAGTTGATGGCGTAGTTATGCGCCCCTCGGAGATCCTTCCCCTCGTGATGGACGAATTTATCGTTACGAGAATTTTTCTTTTTCAGCTTTTGCTCGGACGCGATATCCTTTGCGAGAGCTTTCGTCTGCTTATGATTTTCAGAAAGGATTTTTGTCTCCTCTTCAATGGTTATGTAATTGGTAGCTTTGTGGAGCGCGTTCTGGATCGTCCGCGGTTTTTCGAGAGTTATCCACTTTTGAAACTTCGACTTGAACCAGAGCGATTTTCAGAGCGCATCGATGGCGGCTTTGTCGCTTATTCCACTAATCCAAGCCATGACGAGTTTGAATCTGCTCATGAAGTTGCGAAGGGATTCATCTTCCTTCTGGCGACAAGCTCCAGAGATCAGCGTTAGAGGTTTCCCGATTTATAAACATCGAGTACTGCTTCAGAAATTTGGAAGTGAGCTGGCGAAAAATCCCAATCGAGTTTCGCTTAAGATTGGCGAACCACTCGAGCGCTGCTCCTTCTAGATTTTCGACAAAACGACGACAGTAGCCCGCATCCTTTTCGTGATCCTTGAGCTTGGCTCGTTCCAGATAGCTTGGCTTGTCCCATGGTAATCTGGAAGGCTTGCGGATGCGCTTTGGGATCAGCGTGCTCGACGGGGCCAATTGCCGAGTGTTTGTGATTTTATAGTCTCGGACGGACTTTTGTTAAATATTTTTCTAAGACTTCAGGCGACGTCTCGCAGGTTCTTTTCGAAAATATTTTGGTGTATAAGTTTTGTAGAAACGATTAAGTAGTTGTTACTGCGGAAGTAATTTCCAGAGGTTTTGAATTTGTTCTTATGCTTTTCGATAGTAGCGGAGAATTTATAATATTCTAACTTTGCCTTTAGTTAAAAAGTTTCAAAATTTCGATTACAAAGCAAATGTTTTGAAATTTGGGAGTATACGAATACTCGTATACGCACCCACTCCCCCCCCCCTATTTTGGAAAGGGGGATAGCTGAACTCGTCTTTAGGCGAGCTGCCTATGTATTCCTTTCGAAATTAAGCCATCTCGTAGTTCTGATTGTTTATGCAAGTATGTTTAGTCGGCTGTCGCAGACTTCTCGATCACTTTAGCCGCTGAATCGGTTTCTTGGTCCGGGTTTGTCTCCTCCGGTTGGGTAGAAGCGATGGGTGCGGAAGCTTGATGCTTCTCGACCGTTGCTGGTTTTGGATCGTTCGCCGCAGGCGGTGGTGTGTAATTCGCCAGTTTCGGTTTCACGATTGTGACCGCCAATTGCCTTAGCTTATGCTGTGACACCCGTAGGGGTCGGAAACTTGATGCCCATGTGATATGTCGAGAGGACTGCCTTCATGGATTTTATCCAAGGTGTGCCCATGATCACGTTGTAGATGGCTGCATAATCAACGACTGCGAAGTTGACGGTTTTCGTCACTTCTTTGGCTGCGACCGGTAGTCGGATTGATCCTAGAGTCATAGATGTTTCGCCGGAGAAACTAGTCAATGGCTTCAGTATCGGCTCGACCTCCGACAAATTGATTCCAATGCGTGCCAACGTGTTGCGGAAGATTACGTTGACGGTGCTTTCAGTATCGACCAGGATTTGAGCGACTTCTAGGTCGCTTATGACTAAGTCAATAACGAGAGGATCGGATTGTGGTTGATCGATTCCACCGGTTTCTGTGTTATCGAAAGAGATAACCCCCTTCGGGGTTTTGTCCGATGGCGTCTTCCAACTCGAGGAGGTTTCGGCTTCTCGTTGGCTGTAATACTGCGATTCGCCAATGATCATATTATCTTTCGGCGGTTAGCATCATTACCTTTCTCGTCTTGCCTTCGTCCGCGTTTTTCGCCCAACTGGTTCCCTTGAGGCGGAGTTTTCGCTCGTGAATTTCTGTCATTTTTCTGAGGATGATCTGAATTGCGGATAAGATCCTTGACGCTGGATATCTCGGAGAGTTCTCCCGATCAGTTTTGCGGCAAGTCTAGCGCCGAGAACTTTACAGTTCACGGTAGAATGCCCACGGGTTTGGTGGAGATCGCAGAAGGAGTTCTTGTCGTAGTTCGGATTCCTTGACCACGTGTTCCCCGTAGTTCGCCCTTGTTCCGATAAGGAGTTGATGGCGTAGTTATGCGCCCCTTGGAGATCCTGCCCCTCGTGATGGACAAAATTATTGTTACGAGAGCTTTTCATTTTCAGGTTTTGCTCGGACGCAATATCCTTTGCAAAAGCTGTCATCGGCCTATGCTTTTTAGACAGGATTTTAGTGTCCTCTTTGATGGTTATGTAATCGGTAGCTTTGTGGAGCGCGTCCTGGATCGTCCGCGGTTTTTCGAGAGTTATCCACTTTCGAAACTTCGACTTGAACCAGAGCGATTTTCTGAGCGCATCGATGGCGGCTTTTTTGCTTATTCCGCTAACCCTAGCCATGACGAGTTTGAATCTGCTCATGAATTCGCGAAGGGATTTGTCTTCCTTCTGCGACAAGCTCCAGAGATCAGCATCAGAGGTTTCCCGATTTATAAACATCGAGTACTGCTTCAGGAATTCGGAAGTTAGCTGGCGCAAAAACCGATCGAGTTTTGCCTAAGTTTGGCGAACCACTCGAGCGCTGCTACTTCTAGAATTTCAACAAAAAGAGAACAGTAGCCCGCGTCCTTTTCATGATCCTTGAGCTTGGCTCGTCCCATGGTAATCTGGAAGGCCTGCAGATGCGCTTTGGGATCAGCTGTCCCGTCGTAAGTCAGCACCTTGAGATTTCTTGGATCGGGTAGCTTGACCTCAATGATGCGGGCCGTAAAAGGCATTTTCCGAGATTCGTAAAGCAGCCGATTGATTTCAGACGAGGTGCTGGTAGCGTGGTGAATTTGAGACTTCACCGCTGCGGGTGTTGTAGTAATGTACTCGCGGGGGTTGCGGATCTCAGTTAAGTCGCCAGCAGTTTTCCGACCTCGTCTCCAGTAAGAGAACTCTCGGAAGAAGACTCCGGCAGAGGGCTGCGAGTTTTCCTTCTTCTAGGATGAACGTCTGCGTCCTCATCCGACGAGTCGGCTTGGTCTCTCGTTTCCAGGTTAACTCTTTCGACGCCGTCTTCCTCGGTCTCTTGTCTGTGAGTAGGAGATCTGTCCGATTCGTTTAGCATCGCGTCAGGGTTATCTTTTTCGGAGTCTTTCTCCTTCTGATTTCCCTTCTCGGTTCTGGGGTGATCCATAAGAGTCGCGAAATTGAGTCTCCTACCGTGGATCTTAGTAGTTCCGCGGGGCGAATCGCTCTGGTTTTCGTAGTTAGGGTTTCGACCTGTTTTTCGAGTGAACCAATGAGCTTTTCTTGCTCTTCCGATTTTTTGTTAAATCGGAAAGCATCTTTTCGACGGTCTCTGCGTTAGTGTTTGTAGCGTTGGCCGCGGACACGTCTTGTGGTGCTGGTGTTAGTCAACATTACCGCTTTCGTCCCGAGTTTGGTTGTCACCAGTCATCGTTTCTTGATTGAACGTGCTGCGGCTTGAGTGTAAGAGAGATCCGACCCCACCTCCTTCTAGCGCTAAACTGTGGGAACCGAAACTCACCTACTGTCAAGATTACGTAAATAAGGGAATTTACAGTAAACCCTAATTTCCCAGATGACCCGGCTTTCTGCGGAACCGCACAAGAACAATCAAGACAACGATAAATATGAAATAAGGATGTAAATAACGAGATTGAGAACGAAAAGAGTCTTATTCCGAATTTGCGTAAGAACGTTACTACCAGAGTGAGCCTTAGCCGTGTGAGCCGTCGGCGAGATCCTAACCCTACCAGTCTAAGACTAAAACCCAAGTTGAGGCGCAGCTCTATAACAAAAACGGAAAAAACCCTAAGTGCTAAGTTTCTGGTGGTGAAAGTTCTGAAAACTCGTCGTTTGCTTCTGTCCTCTGCCTCTTGCTTATATACTCCCTTTTTAGGCGGTTTAATCCTTCCAATTCGCTCAGATTCGAGTTTCTCGTGAATCTTCCAATTATCTTTATCTTTCTTTTTTCCCGCGGAAATCTTCTATTTATCCTCAAACTTGACATCTATCTTCTTTCTGCGAGTAAATCGTTAAAACATTGTTGTATCTTTGGGCTAGACTTTCGTAAAAGTCACGAGATAAGCTTTTATCACTTTTTCGGATTTTTCGAGCCGTTTTGCGATAAAACCGTTTTCCGACTTTATACGAGGTCGTTTCCTTATGCGATTCTGTTTAAAATAAGTTTCTCGAGTTAATCAAAAAGTTTGGCAATGTTCGATGTTTCGGTTAATCGTTGTCGTTTTCTACGATTTACTCGAGGTTTTATAAAAAATGCGTTTTTTATGATTTCTCACGAAAAGTCTCGAGTAAATCATATAGTTAGGCAATTTTCGGTGTTTCGTTTAACCATTGCCGTTTTATAAGATTTTCTTGAGCTCTTTCGAGAAAACAAGATTTTACGGTTTTCATCGTAAAACTTGAATGATAGGACGGATCGAGACGAAACAAGAGAGGTTTCAACCGTGGTCCAGAACACGATCGAGCCGAAGGAAGTATGCCTTGAATCGAGGATGTAGGAGGTCAAGGCTCAGGACAGTCAGCTCGACATACGGCGAGCTGAACCGGGTTGGTGTGAGCTCGCCGTACGGCGAGCTGAACCGTTTGGTTCGGCTCGTCGTACGTTGAACTCGGTTCGGTCGAACCTGCTCGCGGTTTTTCCGCGGATACGGTTTTTTGCGGTTTTGCGCTTAACTCGGACAATCGTGTAATCGGCGTTTGTTTCGTTTGTTTTTCCGAAATAACGATTTGCGAGTTTTTTCGTGCATTTCCTTTGATCGGAAATTTCTTAGTGTTTTATAAAACGGCTTTACGAGTTTTATAAAACATATTTTTATTTTTGCGGAAAGTTTTGGTCTTTGATTCCCTCGTACCGATTTTGACCCCAACAGAACGCATTTTTGATGTCGTCAGCCCAGGATGTAGAGACCCTGGTGGTAACTGCTTGATCCAATGTGCAGCCTCTCCAGAGAGTGAGAACTTGAAGAGCTTTCCTCAGGAACTCTTTTTACTCTGATAGCAGCAATGAGATCCTCGAACCTCTCAAGATCGTCCATAGGATCCTCAAGTGGTGTCCCACAGTAGGGTACCTGTGCCACAAGCATGTAGTACTGAGGTTTCAACTTGAAGTTCTCCCTCTGGACGTCTGGGAGACGAATAACTGACCTATTGGCGTAGTACTGATCTGGGCGATTGTAGTCTGCCAAGGTCTTAGGTCGAGTATCTTCCTCAGGTTCTGAGATAATGTTACCCTGAGTATCCAGTTTCTGACATGTTGCATTACAAGATGACTTTCCTGGTCATACAGGTTTCCATTCGCGTGCGCGGTTAGAATCAAAGGCGCAACCATGTCTCGCAGCTGAGAATCGATCGATGTACGGAGATCGGTGTCGGTCGATGTCAAGTGATCAGAATCGGTCGACGAAGAGTGGTCTATGTCGATTGGTGATGAAATGAGATCGGTTGAGGTTTGATGGGAATCAGTCGATGAAGGTAAGCTAGCGTCGATCGATGCGGAACGTTGGTCTTTTCTGATTGAACGTTCCAAACTAGCCGGATCTTCTGAAAATAGGAGCTGATATTCCTTGTTGCTTCTGGTTATGCTATGCATGCACCTTAAAAGAAATCAAGAAAAATAAAATTTTATCAGAAGATGATAGGGAAACCAAAAACAAAAAGATAAACCTAGAATTGAAAAACTAAATCTAAAGACTATCAAAGGTCTCTGGCAACGGCGCCAAATTTGATGTCACTCAAATTACCCTAAGGAGTGAATTACTCTCTCAAATAAGAGGTTCGGTTATAGTACTTAGGGATCGAATCCACAAGGAGCTAAGGAATCAAATAAATCTAGTTAAATGCAACTCTAGGTGAATGTATAAATAGTAAAAACAATAAATAAGCAATAAGGAAATATTCCAATTAATAACGACAATTACTTAATCGAAATTGGAAATTTAGACTTTAAAACTAATATGGAAAATATGCTAGACTTAGGGTTTTTATGCAGGTTTTCTTGATTATAATTCTATAGGATGCTATCTAGTTGATTGCAAGATACTACAGATCATTAACTATTCTTGTTGAAATGTTTACTTAAACTAGCGTTCAAATAAATAAGTCTAGTGACCAGATGGTCGCAATTGATAGTGTCGAGCGATTATCTATAGGAAAATCGACCGATACATTAAGGCTCTAACTGGTGACCATTAAAAAAGGAATAGGAATGAGTAAGAAAATAATAAGTAGGAATAAAATAAAAGGAATGAAAAGGAATATTTATTACTTTGGTTCCATATCAATTTTGATAAGGAATGTTTTTCTTCTATAATTCCTTAGAATTTAAGGAATGACAAGGAATCATACGCATGAAATATTCCTTATGAATGGTGTATTTTTAAGGAATAAGTAGGAATTGATTATTCCCCTTCGTTCCCTATGTTACCATTTAGACCCTAACTCATCATCGACCGATTTCTGCTAGGAAGATCGATCAATGACTCCGGTCAAGCAATGCACACGAGTCAACCTAAACTCACTAAAGATTTCTAAATCAAATTATGTCAATTATATTTCTAGTAAATCCTACCTTGATAAAGATGTGTTCAGGATATTTATAATCACTTAAATGTCTCTAATCCAACCAAAATAATCCAGGATTCAATGTTTCCAGTTAGCTACTCTAGAACCATGAGCAATTATAACATCCTTTCAATGAGTATCACAACTAGCAATCCTATATTTCGGGTTAATCCCTCTAACCTATTTAAACCCTAAATCTAACAAGTAAACTACTCAGACATAGCCAAGCAATTCATAACACAAGTAAATAAATAAAACTGCATATTATAAATAAATAGATAGGTAGAAAGCACTGGAGTTCGAATCTCAAATTTATCTGAAGATCTTCTCTCCAAACTAAAAACCCTAAAACTTTTGCTGTGAAAATAATACAAAAATTTCTCTCAAAAATTCCTCTCTTTTGCCTCTTAACACTTTGGCAAAATATATAATCTTAGGTTAAAACTTGTTAGGGGTAAAATCATAATTTGGTGATGATTGAACTTCAAGCAAACTTGTCTCTCGAATTTGTTTTCGGGTCTTGATAATCGATCGATCATGCATGATGCATGTCGATCGATCCGGGTCTATCTGTGTCGATCTCGTGATCGAGTCTGAATCGAGCGCTTCTTCCAATTCTCTTCAAAATTCTCCAAAAACATCACTTTCTTACGAAATACTCATGATCTCATAAATATGTGTAAAGGCTTCTATAGTATAGTAAATAGTAATAAAAACACTAACATACCATGACTAAAAAATAGGTCAAAATCGTGGTATATCAACATCGATCGATATTGATCCCAGAACGCGGGACAAGCATATTTCAAGACCGACTTAAGCCCAGAAGAAACCCAAATTACCAAGATACCCCTGGACAACCAGAAACCCTATTTATGTGATTTGTAAGCCACTGTTGACGGCTAAGCTTTCTTTTTTTCATTGTTCTAAGTTTTAGGAGAGAAGGGAGAGAATCCATCAGAGTCCTCCTGGAACTCTTTTCGTTTATTCTATTGCTTTTATATTTTATATCTATTCAACTATGATTTATGTGACAAACTTAATGTCTAAATAGAACCACTTAGGGTTTAGGGTTCAGATAGGTGCTGTTGCCGGGGAGCTGTTGCCAGGGAGCTTTGATCCCCATTAGATATTTTTAGTTAGATTTAGTCTAGGTTTTGTTACTGTTTGAAAAACTCATAAAAAAATTTCTTCTGTTTCAGGTACATACATCTCAGTACAAGAAAAAATGAAGAGAGGATTTCTGAGTCCTTCAAGGAAGGAGCATACTGGTTTATGCATGATTTTTAAGTCTACGGGTGACGAATCGATCAACACCCTCCAAGCAGCAGCAATCGACAGCATACACCATAAATCGATGGACACGTATTTACCAAAATCGATCGACAACGACCTGCCAGGAGCAGGTAAGTTTTCACTTACCACACATGTTAATGAGGTAGTAATCCAAATTGAACAAATAGGTCAAATAAGCAATGCGATTAGCCAAATTGAAAATAAACAGACCACCAAAATCCATATTACAATCCCTTCCACCTTGAATAAAGATGAAGAAATAAAATTGCCCTTACAAGACTACTTATACCATGTTTTCCGGAAATCTATCGACACAGTCTACCATGTGTCGATTTGAAAAGATTGAGATGATTTCATGAGATGCAGAGGGGTAGATACATTACCTATGACCCCACTATTCTAATTCAAAAGAATGATCACACATTGTGGAAGCGAGGGATATGTATAGTACATATGACCTCATTATTCGCCTACACTTTGTCAAAAAAAAAGAGAGAAAAAATCAATAAAGGTGAACAGGATAGAAGGCATTAGTACTTGTTTTAGTTCACTGACATTGAATTAGAAAATATTCAGAGATGAAGGATATAGGGAGAAAAGAAACCAGGATATGACTATCTGTTTACTCCGATATCTGCTGGGGTAAGAGTTCATGTATCCTCTGATCGATACTCCCAAGATAAAGTATGCACTTTATTTTATGTAATAAATGAGGTTAGTAGAGAGGTGAGTCAAGCTAGGATTGCTAAGTTGCTGGTATAATGGATTTGGTTGTTAAGCTAGGAAATGGTAAGTAAAGTATCTCTGAGGTTAGCACTTATTTGATGTGGTTGCAACATAGTAGAGATGATAATATTAAGTTAAAGATTTTGTGAGTCCCTGCAATTTCAAACCTCTTTCAAAGAGACTGCCTGTTTGTTTTGCTTAGGACAAGAAAAAGGATAAGTCTGGGGGAATTGATATACCATGTTTTTAACCCACTTTTAGTCATGATAAAGGAGTGTTTTAATAACTGTTTATTATTTTTATAGAGGCTTTTTAGAGTAATTACAGGTTCAAGTACGCTCTGGAGAAATATGGTGATTTTGGTGTCTTTTGGGGTCTTTTGAGTGTAGAATTGCACAGACGTGTCATATGTTTAGATATGGATAGAGACCTTCCCACTGTTGGATTTATCTCATCTTTTGACACAAGATAGATCTTTGAGTTAAATTTCCAATGCCACCAGTTTGAGGTTAATCAGCATCATGTAACAAAGGTTATTCATGTTTTACTGAAGAGTGGTCAGTCTGCCTCGTGAGAGGAAGATGTCGAGAAGATAAAAGGAAAATCGATCGATGCTACAGTCTTGACATCGATTGATATTGATCCCAGAATGCAGGCCTTGCATATTTCAAGACCAACTTAAGCCCAGAAGAAACCTAAATTACCAAGATATCCCTGGACGGTTAGAAACTCTATTTATGTGTTTTGTAACCCATTGTTGACGTCTAAGCTTTCTTTTGTTCATTTTTCTATGTTTTAGTAGATAAGGGTGGAACTCCATCATAGTCATCCTGGAACTCCTTTGGTTTATTCTATCGCTTTTATATTTTATATTTATTCATCTATGATTTCTGTAATGTCTGAATATAACCACCTGTTAAGTTTAGGGTTCAGATAGGTTATGAAGGATTAACCCCAAATATAGAACTGCTAAGTTGTGATATTCGTCATAGGATTGTTCTTACTGCTTTTGTTCTCGATTCATGAACTAGAAACCTGATCTTATAATCATTAGGCACAACTGCTAACGCTTGGTCTTTTCTCTGAACTGAATTCTATTGAGCTAGGATTGCTAGTTGATATGAAAGTTGATTTAAGAACTCTAGTGAACACATATTCCACCCGATCATAAATCTTGTTAGAAGCGATATAGATCGATAATCTAATAGATTAATCGATTGATACTGTAAAAGGTGTATCGGTCGATATTCGTATAGAATAATTAATCGATGTTTTCTTGTGATCAATAAACGGAAGTTGAGATCCAAGATCGAGATATTAGCCTGTCTATACAACGGAAGTTTTTAGATTTGTACCCCTAGTTGAGTTCTAATATATTCAGCAGCTTAGTAACCTATATCTTATAATTCTGATTTCCTGAATAGAAACCCTAGATCCAACAAACCATCCTTCCATCAAACAACTCTCTGACAAGCTGAACAATTGTCTCGTTCATCTTATTTATTGTTTTATTTATTGCTTTATGTATTTACTGCTTTATATACTATTTACCTAGCTTAATCATAAATTGTGTAGATCTATAGTGGGCCCTAGCTCCTTGTGGAATTGATCCCTAAGTACTACAGCTTAACTTCTTATTTGAGAGAGTAATTCACTCCTTAGGGTAATTTTAGTGATATCACCTCCCAAAAAAAGTTGATCATCTGAGGATCAGCTTAGGAGGATCATTGATGATTATAGGAGACATCTCTCTTTGAATCCTGTTGTGAGCTTTATAAGACCTTATTATCGTGCTTCTAAGCAAGCAACAGAGACCGAGAACTTTGGTGTGTTGGATGTAAGTTTCTGTTAATTATCAATCTAACTCATTTTAAACGTTTTCTAACATTCATTCTAAACTTCTTATTATGTTTACTAAGAACATGATTTGTTAAAGTTAGATGATATTCCAGAGACTGCTGATAAGGGTTTTTAAGCCTTAGAGCAAATTAATGTAGTAAGGTAAGTAGAGTGTCAATCCAATCCTGAGAGCTATTGAACAAAGAGAATGCAAGACATTGTTTAATCTAAATGCAATCAATGAGGGTTTGTTTTATAAGTAACTAGTGACAAGCAATATGTAAACAAGAATAAATATGCTTTGGTTTCAATGAGATAAAAGAGCATATGGATAAGGGTATTGACTTTGGGTGATCAAGTTACTATCTAGGGTGAGGTTTCAAGCAATCATTCATATTCTATAGGTTTAGACACAATTCTAAGCTAGTCCTTGGTCAAGGTAAAAACTCATTTTCTATCAATCTTTAAACACAAATGGTCATTGGTCTAAATCAATCAAGAAATCATTGAGAACAAGTCTACTAACCATCTAAGCCTTCCTAACATGATATATCCTTGGTTAAGCAAGCAAAAAGCATTATTACTTTGGTTCAAGAATTTCATCATACACCTTGTGGGCAGGAAATGCCTAATGATCGAGTTTAGAAGGATTAGGTGTAATCTAATATTGAGAATAAGTAATAAGCATATACTACAAGAAAAATAGATTATAGCCACAAAATTGTTTGTAGCTAAATCAAATATTTCGTGGCTATTTGACTAATATCCACATATAGCCACAAAATATTTTCGCAGCGTCGCGCTTGTGTTTATTGTCTAGTTGTGGCTGCTTGTGGTTGCTCTTCTACGACTTAGCCACAACCAAAATTCATAGCTAATATCCACGAATAACCATAAACCATATCCGTAGCTATTATATCCACAACTACCGACATACCAAATTGTAGCTTTATTGACAAATAACCACAAATCTAATTGTGGATTTTAAAACAAATAGCCACATGATATTGTGGCTATATTATTAAATTTAACTAAAAATACATTTTTATATAATCAAATTAATTAATAGCAATTAATATAAATACAAAAAACAAATCAAATTATTTTATTTTATTTACAATAAATATTTTCAATAATTTTTGCAAATTAAAATAGGTTCTTATATAATAAATTGGTTTTCAAAACCTAATAAAAAAAAAACCTAAATCTAAACTGGTGCACAGTATCTCTTTGCTCCTAGTCTCTTGCCCATATCAAGCTTGACCAAAGGTTCGATTTGTCTACGTAACAGTCATCTCTTATACCCAAACTGATCGATCTCCTTCAAAACTTGTTTCCTCGTCATTACTGATATCAATCAATTACGTCTCTTCTTTGCTACTTGCAAGTATTGCGACTTCAGGAACAAGTATGGCCCCTCCTAAGGTCGCCCTATGTTAGTGTTGTAAATAAAAATAATCAGAAGCTAATCGGGTAGCCTAGAGATTATATGCAGAATGAGTTGGGAGAATGTACCTACCATTTGCATTACTTCGTGTTTGAACATCTCCACAAACTCCTCGGCCATCTTTTCTACCATCATATCATTGCATAAGTACCAATCTTTAGTCAATAAGCAGAAAAATGATAATCAAGTAATCAGTTACTAGTTATTGCATATTTTGTTTTTTTTTTTATCTTACCAAATGCAGTGATATTATAAGTATTAAACTCAGGGATGCCATCGCAATCTGCAGCATCATTTGAATTTCCTTAGCACTAGAGAATTGTACAAGTGACTCCTGCTACTTGGATTCATATATCATTTCCTTGTACGAAGATAGAAGCTTGATTTGATAGGAATTCTGAACATAGAAACAGACAAGTTGGTAAGTATGTGAGAACGAATAGAAAACATAGAATCTAGAACAGTTGTAAAAACAAGAGAGTCTAGAACACACCTGCTGCTTAGGCAGCTTCTTCCAAGTTTTCTCCTTGATATCGTTTGCACAAACCTATTACCATGGAAACATAAAGTGAGTAAAGCATTCATCATTTTATCTAATCACTCGCCAAGTCACAGATCAAGCACCATTCAAAATGATATAAAAGCAAGGGTTCCAGATTCTCTTGTTGCACTAAGAACCAAAAAAATTGTTTATTTAAACCTCAATTTCACTAATCTAAATATGAGTTATAAACAAAAATCTCAGAGACAGAACCTAACCTAAGAAGCATATAAATTACAATCAGATGTTAAGCTATGGAACTGAGCCATGAAGTAAGCGATTTTAAGATCGACGCCTTCGGTTAAATTTGACGCCTAGGAGATTCATCTGCAATCAAAATCAAATTGAGACAAAGGCAAGAAACAAAAGGGTGAATCAGTTCCAATCAGAAGAGTGAATGAAAGAGAGGAACAACTTACTATAAACACGAAGTAGGAAGAAACAGCTATATTAGAAGGTTAAAGAGAGAAGATCCAATACAATACAGAGGAGGCGGAAGAAACAAAGTGAGGGTTAAAGATAAGTACACAAATATTTTTATTTCTATTATTAAATAAATTTGTTTGCCCGGGAAATGCTTTAGCCTGAAAAAATGAGAAAAAGGCAAAAGCGGGAATGAAATTTTTTGTGTTAAATTTCTGATTTTTATAGCCACAACATAATATGCAGTTATTTGTAGCTATATTGAATTTGATATATTATCATTTTAATCAATACTAAATTAAATTATAGCTATAAGGGTTAAAATATAATACTCTAGCTAAACATCGTTGAATCTAAACCTCAACAAATTAATCAATGAAAAGTGAATAAGATATTAATTCTACATTTATCGAAGTAGGTAAGAGGAATACCATTGCTGAAAACACAAATTATAAGTGTTGTACTCTTCTTTTTTTTTGTACTCTAATGCATATACAGTGTTTATATACTCTAAATACATACATTGCTCATGTCATATATGTGAGTGACCAATAGAAACTAGTACTCTTTAGTCTTTTTTTAAGTTCATAATTTATTTTATCTGCATTTAAAAGCTTATATAGATATTGTATTTAGTTTTATTTTACTTGTGAAACATCTTAAGTATATCCATTTTAATTTTGTAACTTTTGATTTATCTTTTTAGGTATAAAATATATATAAGGGTTAAATCTTCATGTTTAATCTTAAACTCATGATGGATAGAAGACAAATCATGATTAGAAGAAAAGATAGACTCAAATTACTCAAAACAAACCTTATATTAATCAAGGATTCAACTTTTTAATGTGTTTTTGAGAGGAAAGAAGATAAGATCCCCAAAATAAGGTTTAAGGGTATTTATAGCAAACTAAAATCGAACTGTGCCAATCCAATAAGCCTGAGATGGTCCAAACAAAAGAGATAAAAGGTCTGGTCAAACTCAAATTCTTGACTTTTTTAACGCTCACAGCGGCCTATGGAGACCGCTGCATCATGCCGCTATCAAAAAGGGACTTTCGCTGATTTAATTCTTGAAATTCACCTTTGGCCACTGCCAAAAAACCGCTCTCGTAATCCGCTGGCACACTTAGTCTCTGGGGGTTTCATCTCCAGCGGCTTCTTGATGAGGTCTCTAGGCCGCTGTGATATCTCTTGGCCGCTGGGCTTACTTGAGTAGTGATATATGTCTAGTAAATTAGCTATAACTCTTAATACAACTCTGATCGACATGAGACCACTTCCGTAGGAAAGCTTACTCAATTTCCTATCTCTTCCTAGAATCTTAGCAACAGAATACATCTTTAAGACCTTAATCCATGTTCATCTTTCACCCCATTTTGGATCACAACGCTCTCAAACACCTCCAATCACTCCATGGCACACTCCAACACCTAATAAGGACATATGAATGCAATATGGATCTAAAGATATCTATATGATAATTTATGTACAAAATGAAATGCTAAAACAATGCACATATGCAAGATATCAACTCCCCCAAACTATTCATTTACTTGTCCTCAAGTAATTAATTAAGATCAAAGAGAGAGAGAATGAAAATGGGAACTCATAACCAAAGGATACACTTCTTATACTCAAAACCACATCCTAGACAAACATAACCTATAGCATAAACAATCTCAATTAGTACACTCTAGCTTCTCAAGGCCTATCAAGACTCATTGCTATAAAACAAGTTGTGGATCACCAATCAACAATTTTCTTCAACCAACCCTCACATTCAATTAAGCATAAGCTAATAAGGTGAGTTCTTGAAAATGGAAACTTGATCTCAATCATTTGGTTTGGTAAGTGAAATGGCTAAATGAGATTAGAAGAGGGGTTTCAATACATTTCGTTTTTAGTGGCTCACACTCAAGAATAGGAGCTTGATCATTATGCAAAATCTATCTAAGAAAATGAGCAACTTATGCATACATTGCTTGTTCTTATCAATCTACCATTTCCTAGACAACTTTAAACTCTACCCTTTTCCTTGGTATAAATCTCAAACCCATTAATCCTCAAAAACATTAAGATCATTCTCTTATTTCACTCACCCAATGAAATCTTTCTCTTTTCTTTTATTTTGAACCAACTAGGGAATTTTTCTTTTATTTTTTACTTAAACTCTACTCTTATTTTTCTTATGTCTTCCCCAAAGTTTTTTTCTATACTATTTTCTTTATTTCTTTTCTTTAGTCTAAGAGGTTTCTTATTTGAACTTTCTAGAGCTTTTCTTTCTTTTTCTTTTTCTTTTTCTTTTGATCCCTAGTGGTTTTCCTTTTCTTTTCCTTTCTTTGGTTAATTCTTTTCACTAATATAACACCCCAAGACTCAAGATAAACTCTTTTGCATCACAATACCAAACTTCCCATCCTAATTTCTAGCTCTCAAGAGGTCCTATAGCTAGGCTGAGATAAGAACAACCAATGTCGCCTCTAATACTCTCAAGTTTTTACACATGACAAGATCTCAAAAGAGGCCTCACACAAGCAAAATGATTTACTCTTCAAAGAATGGTTAGGGTCTAAAGGTAAGGAGTGCCATTTGGATTTTATAAAGAGTGGTAGAAAGGATAAGTAAAACCCAAATGTGTATGACCCATGATCAAGTATGCAAGTGCCCATAAGCAAGAGAGATTAAGTTCATTTAGCTTTAAGTTCATTCGGATTTGGTTGTAAAAGTAAATGTCAATCTCACACAAGCAACAAGTTTCAAGAAGAGTTTTCAAGGCTCAAAGCATGCAAGCTTTTCAAGAGATGCTTAAGCTACTTGCTATGATCAGCTAGGGTGAAGTTTTGAGTTCTAAGCATGTGTTTCCTTATTAGGTCAGCTCCCAATGCATGAATGCAATCTAAATGCTTCTAGACCCAATCCTAAAGATGCAAATGATGCAACCTAAATGCTTGTTTTTGTTTCTTTTTAGAAAATTTTTAATTTTTTTTTGAATTTTTCTATGCATATATGTATGTGCAATGCAATGCATGAGACTCAAAATCAACAAAGCAAACATGATCAAATACTTGGTACCTCCCCCAAACTTAAATCACACAGTTTGTGTGTGAGTAAGCGAGAAGGAGATACCAAAAATATGATAAAAGCAACGGTATATACAAAGAATGGTTGGAGTGATACCTCAAGTGGGAAGGAGCAGTGTTGTGGCTATTGGTGTTTGGAAATGACATTTGGGCATATTGAGGAGACCCCCAAACTTGTTCCTGACCTTATTCAACTCACTAAAAGCATAAATATATACAAAGATAATCATGGGACTTCCTCCCAAGTGAGCTTGTTTAAAGTCTCTTAGCTTGACTACCTTTGTTTACCTATTGAGAAGGAGGATCATTCCCACCTTCAAGGGTGATGGTTAGGACATGTGTAAGGAACTCTTGGAGCTTGAGTGGATCAGCTTGTAGTTGAGTAGAGATAATGGCCCTGGCGCTGGAGAATGGCTTGGACCTTCCCTTACACTTGATCTTATACTCAATGGCTCCATCCTTTAGCTGTAGTGGGTGAAGAGTGAGAGTGTGTGGCATAGGTGGGGAGTGAGGAGCTTTCATCTTCTTCTTGCTTTGAGTGGCCTTAGTGGGTTTACTCATCTCCTCCTTGGTATTTTCTCCCAAGTGCTCTACATTACTCTTCTGTAAGGACTCTTCACCAAGAACTTCTTCCTCCTTAACAACCAATGCATTTATCAATATTGTTCCACAATAACTTCCATTCAGAATTGGTGACGTGATCGGATAGTAGACTTCCTTGTTGACATTATGGAGAACCACCTTCTTGTTTGGGAAGTCTATGCAAGCTCCCACAGTAGCAAGGAAGGGCGTGCCTAAGAGCAATGGCATTCTCCTCTTGCTTGCCATATCAAGAACACTGATGTCTATGGGGATGGTGCAATCTCCAATCTTCAAAGGGAAGTCCTTGATGAGACCAATAGGAGTTGTTGAAGAAGAATCCCCAAACATGAGGGAGGACTTGTTTGGCTCCATGCCTTTGATCTTCAAGCTCTGCACCATCTCCAATGAGATCACATTCACACAAGCTCCAATATCCACAAGAGCATCATCAACTTTGAAATCACCAAGGGAGTAAGGCAATATGAACTTCCCTTGATCTTCTAGCTTGGGTAGAGATTTTGGTGGAGATTTAGGATCCAGCAAAGAGGAAGAGATGTCAAGAAGCTCTTTCACCTTTTCTTTGTTGGCTATAATATCTTTTATGAGAACTAGCTGGTCAGAAGCCTCTTGAATATTGGAGATCTTAGGGAGATTGATTCCAACATCACTCAATTCCTTCCTAAACTTGGAGATCACCTTCTTTTGAGCTTTGGTGATGATCCTCTTTGGGAAAGGGAGTTTATCATAGGGTGATAGCTGAAACTCCTTGTCTTATTCAAGCTTAAACTCTTTGGATCCTTCAATCCCAACCTTTGTCAACTTCTGGACAGCTTCATTACCAACCAGAACCTCAGCCTTGTGCGAAGCTTATTTCACAACCTCTGTCATATCTTTCTGATCCACCTAGGTTGCAACTTTCTCCTCAGCTTGGAGTTTACCACTGTCCACAACCTTAGCCTTAGCCTTCTCCAAAATCTGAACATCAGCCGTGTCTACACTCTGGTTCTCATCTTGCACAAATTCAGAGCCATACAATAGTCTTTCAATCTCATCTACCTCTCTCTTATGATCAGTCAAGTCAAACTTAGGGGTAGCATTGGAGGATAACACTGCAATGTTCTTTCCCTGGGCGTTGAGAGGTGGAGGTCATAGACGAGAACTGATTCTCCAAGGCTTTAAACTTGTTGTTAAGCTCACCATAGGCTCCATCAATCTTTGTGTTGAGGTTTCTCAACTCAAATCCAATATGCTTCTCTTACCTCTGCTGAGCTTCTAAGATGGTCCTCAACATGGCTTCAGTGTCAGCCTCTTTAGTAGGAGAGGGAGAAGGGTTATCTTGGCGTGGAGGAGCTTGGTTGTTTTGGTTGGTTTGGTAATTGGGATTGTAGGGAGGCTTTTGGTATTGGTGGTTTTGGTAATGAAAGTTTGGTTTCTTCCTATACCAAGATCCATTGGCATTGATGATGCATACCTCTTGGTTTCCCTCAACAACATTCAACTCAGGTGTATCCTCTTGAGCACCCACAAGGTTTACCTTCTCTTGCTTGGTTGGGAGTGAAAGAAGCAACTCAAGCTTGTCAATCTTTTCTTCAAGAGATTTCAGATCCCTTCTAGTGTCTTCACAACCATCTCTATTGATTCTATCAAACTCATCATTGTAAATTGAGTTACTCTTGGCCATGTTCTCCACAAGCTCTAAAGCTTCAGCTTCAGTTCTTCACAAGAAGAAACCATTGCTAGCAGTGTCTAGCATGCTCCTATACTTTGACAAGACTCCTCTGTAGAAGGTACTAAGCAAGCTCTCCTTACTGAAACCATGATGAGGACACTGAGTGATGAAGCCATTAAACCTCTCCCATTCTTCACCAAAGCCTTCAAGGTTCTTTTGAATGAAACCAGATATCTCATTTCTAAGCTTAGCTGTCCTTGAAGTAGAGAAGAATTTGGTGAGGAAGGCTTTCTTACATTCATCTCAAGTGGTGATAGAGTCTCTTAAAAGGCTCTTCTCCCAAGTGTGGGCTTTGTCTCCCAAAGAGAACGGGAACAACCTCAGCTTGAAAGCATCTTCAGAAACACCATTGATCTTTGTTGTCCCACATAGTCTATCAAAGCTATCAAGATGGTCTAGAGGATCTTCAAGGGCAAGACCATGATACTTGTTGCTTTGGATCATGTTGATAAGGATGGACTTGATCTCAAAGGTGGTGTTCTGAACAGCTGGAGCTCGGATACCATCTCTATGCCCATGAATGTTTGCTAGAACATAGGCGCCAATGGCTCTAGCTTGGGGTGGGTTGGGTTGTGGTCTAAGGTATCAGCTCCTTGACCAATGCCTCCTTGAGGGAGAACAGCCTCCTCTTGAGGTAAGTGGTTGTTTCTCTCCGTCTCTATCCCCAAATCTTCTAGTTGGGCTAGCCTCTCTTCTTCTCTTCTTCTTCTCTTCTTCTTCGTATCAACTCTTTCTCAAGAGCTTGATGTCTTGAGCTGCAGGTAAGAGGTTTGCAGCTCCTCTACTTCTCAGGTTCATACACCTGCAACCAATCCAAGGGATACAAAGAAGAGAAATTAGTAACGAAAGCAAATAAATAAGATTTATGTGGGTGTCGAAATCCACTCACTGTCAAATAAATCGTAAAAAAGGAAACTTCGGGAAAACCTTAAGTTTCCAGAGGAACCGGCTATCTGCAGAGCCGCACAACGAAAAATAAGAAAACGATAACTTAGAATTTGAATGAAAATAAACGAAATAGAGAGCAAAGAGGTTCTTATTCCGAATCTGCGTAGAACTGGTACAAAAGAGTAGCTGAAAAGCTTAAGAACGAAAACCCTAATTGAGACGCAGCTCGCTAACAGAAAAACGAAAATATTCCTAAATGCTAGTTTTGGTGGTGAGAGCTCTGAATTTCGTGTGTTTTGCTTCTGCCCTAGACCTCCTATTTATATACTACTCGCCTTGGCTATCCGATCTTTCCATTGCGCCCAGATTTGACTAAATCGGGAATTTTCCATTCTTCTCGATCTTTCCTTTTCTTCCGCGGAAATCTTCTATTTCTCTTCAAACCTTCCTTTTATCTTTAAACTTCACTTTTATTTTCCTCCTGCGAGTAAACCGTCAAAACGTTATCAAATCTGCGGGTTAGATTCCGTTGAAATCGCGAGATGGGTTTTTATCGCGTTTTAGGTCCTTCCGGGCCGTTTTGCGATAAATTCGTTTTCCGACTTTTTACGGGATCGTTTCCTGATCTGACGTCGTTTTTAATAAATTACTCGAGTTAATCGCAAGGTTTTACGTTTTACTCGACTTTTTATTAAAAACACGTTTTTACGACTTACTCGGCGTTTTTTATTAAAAAACGCGTTTTTATGATTTCAACGAGAAATCTCGAATAAATCGTATAGTTTAGGCAATGTTCGGTGTTTCGTTTAACCGTTGCCGTTTTATACGATTTCCTCGAGTTCTTTCCGAGAAAGCAAAGTTTTACGGTTTTTATCGTAAAACTCGAACGGTAAGTCGGATCGAGATGGAACGGGAGATGTTTCGGCCGTAGTTTAGAACGTGACCTTGTCGAAAGACGTAAGTTTCAAATCGGGAATGCGGTAGATCGAGACGCGGAATATACGGGACGTCTCTAGTTCGCCCATCGGCGAACTAAGCCGGGCCGGCTTAGTTCGCCGATGGGCGAACTAGTTGAGCATGTCCTAGTTCGCCGATGGGATCAATGGACCTTAAGGCGCGCATGTGGGATCAATGGAGTCCCGTCGTGGTGTCGCCGGATTCGGTTGAAATCGGTCCTGGGATTTTGGATGTAGATGGTGAAGTCGATCAGCATGCGTTTGATGACTTTGATGTGTGATGTTCTTAGTTTTTCGATTTTGTCGTTGTTTTTCCGGGACTGGCCGTTGGTGGCTTTGAATCCCTACCGCTGGGCGGTGTGTATTTGGATGCTTTTAATAAGAATATATTTTCTAAGTATGAAATTCGTTTTTTATGTTAGATGTAGAGGAAAGAATACGAGTTGTCATCTCGTACCTAACTCTTCGATGTAAATCGTCCGATTCGTTAACTCGGGAGATTTCGATTTTAGCGAGTGTTTAGATGTGGGCGAAGAGACATGCCTTTAGGATCTCGATTCATGCCTTGAGACGTTAGCGACCAGTGTGTTGGGTTTAGGGCAAGACCTAGGTTTACTTTCGGATTGGGGCTGTGCGATGACTAATCGGCTTTCGTTTTGCCCGTTGCGATTTTAACCTGATTCCATACCGATATAGAATCCGCGATAGGTTCTCGGCTTATACGATTCGTATGGTTGGAACCGAGCATCTCACCGGGAACAATTTCTAAGTTGCCCTGAAGTGCTGACCAAAAATTTGGATTTCTTTTATAGCGCGCTATTTTATCCTCGTCGGATGTATGCGGACCGATAGGTCGGTGCGTTTGTTTAGGACGGCTAGCGTGCTCGACGGGGCCAATCGCCGAGCGTTCGTGTTTTTATCGTCGCGGACGGACTTTGGGGAAATATTTTTTTCTTTGAGAATTTAGGCGACGTCTCGCCCGTTCTTTCCGAAAATATTTCGATATGCGAATTTTTATAAAAATGATTGAGTAGTTGTTACTGCGGAAACGATTTTCCGGATTTGTGTTTTTCGATGGTAGCGGAGATATTCTAACTTTGTCTTTATTAAAAATTTCGAAAAATTTTCGATTACAAAGTTAAAAGAAATTTTGTAAAAAATTTCGGGAGTATACGAATACTCGTATACTCACCCACTCCCCCCCCCCCCCGCTTTGTAAGGGGGGATAGCTGAACTCGTCTTTAGGCGAGCTGCCTACGTATTCCTTTCGGAAATCAAGCCATCTCGTAGTTCTGATTGTTTGCGCGAGTGTGCTTACTCGGCTGTCGCAGACTTCTCGATCGCTTCAGGTGCGGGATCGCTGTCTTTGTCCGGGATTGTCTCCTCCGGTCGAGTGGAAGCGATGGGCGCGGAAACTTCTGGTTTCTCGCCAGTTGCTTGCTTTGGGTCGTCTTCTCGATCGCTTCAGTCGCGGGATCGATGTCTTTGTCCGGGATTGTCTCCTCCGGTTGGGTGGAAGCTTCTGGTTTCTCGGCCGTTGCTTGATTCGGGTCGTCGTCTGCGGGCGGTGGCTTGACCTTTGCCCGTTTTGGTTTCACGATCGCGACCGCCAATTGCTTCAGCTTATGTTCGGCCAGGAAGCAAGATCGCGATTGTCTTTGGCATCCCCAAATTACTGTGACTCCCGTAGGCGTCGGGAATTTGATGCCTAAGTGATACGTGGACAGAACCGCCTTAATGGAAATTATCCAAGGCGTGCCCATAATCACGTTGTAGATAGCCGGGAAATCGACTACCGCGAAGTTAACGATTTTTGTAACTTCTTTCGCGACGACCGGTAGTCGGATTGATCCCAGGGTCATTGACGTTTCGCCGGAGAAACTAGTCAGCGGTTTTGGAATCGGCTCGACTTCCGAGAGGTCGATTCCCATTCGTGCTAGCGTGTTGCGGAAGATGACGTTGACCGTGCTTCCGGTATCAACCAGGATTCGAACAACCTCTAGATCGCTTATCACCAAATCGATGACAAGGGGATCGGCATGCGGTTGGTCGATTCCACCGGTTTCAGCATCATTGAAAGAGATTACTCCTGTCGGAGAATCGTCCATCGGCACCTTCCAACTCGAGCCGGTTTCGGCTTTACGTTGGTAGGATTTTATTGACGAGACGGTGTCGTTAAAGTATGGCGATTCGCCGATGATCATGTTGATTTTTTGGCGGTTAGCATCGTTACCCTTCTCGTCAACTTTTCGTCCACGTTTTTCGCCCGACTGATTTCCCTGAGGCGGAGTTTGCGCATTTTTGTCAGTCTTTGGGACGCGGTCCGAATCGCGGATGAGATCCTTGACAGTAGATATCTCGGAAAGTTCTCCCGCGACTAACTTTGCGGCCAGTCTGGCGCCGAGAACTTTACAATTCACAGTGGAATGCCCGTGGGTTTGGTGGAGGTCGCAGAAAGAATTCTCATCGTAATTCGAATTTCTCGTCCACGTGTTACCCGTAGTTCGCCCTTGCTCCGAACCGGAATTGATGGCGTAGTTATGCGCCCCTCGGAGATCATGTCCCTCGTGATGGACGAATTTATCGTTACGAGAGCTTTTCTTTTTCTGCTTCTGCTCAGACGCATTATTTCTTCGCGGATGTTTTCGTCGGTTTATGCTTCTCGGACAAGATTTTAGTCTCCTCTTCGATGGTTATGAAATCAGTGGCCTTATGGAGCGCGTCCTGGATCATCCGCGGTTTCTCGAGAGTTATCCATTTGCGGAACTTTGATTTATACCAGAGCGATTTCCTTAACGCGTCGATGGCGGCTTTGTCGCTAATCCCGCTAACCCTAGCCATGACGAGTTTGAATCTACTCATGAAATCGCGGAGAGATTCGTCCTCCTCGTGCACCAAGCTCCAGAGATCGGCGTCGGAGGTTTCCGGGTTAATGAACATCGAGTACTGTTTCAGGAACTCCGAAGCCA